>JAQZBX010047777.1:0-20383 GCA_029593785.1 Cabassous unicinctus
GTTTCTGACTTCATGAAGGATTATCCTGGTTTCTATGATGTAGTGGGAATTTTTTTTCCTAGGGATTAAAGCTCTGTCATTTTACTCCCCAGAGGCAGGTTCCAAGTCTAAACAAAATAAGCAAATAAAAAACCTTCCAAATATTGTTCTCATTGGTTTTCACAGGTAAATTAAATATGTTTAACCTAGACTCTTTTTTTTTTTTTTTTGAACTGATAGAATACTCCATTGGTTTTATTTTTCTAAAATACTCATTCAGTTGAATGTCCTTCTATCTTTAAATTTCAGACTGTAGAACAGCTTGCACATTTTGATATGGGCCTTTTGGTTTAAAGGTCAAATTTCCAAGAGTTTTCAGCTTGAAATTACTTCATTGGGCATGTTTCTTCCAAAATCAAACCTTATCCACCAGAGAATTCTAAGGTTAGGTTTTGCAAACTATTAGAGGTTGTGATATAATCTATAACACAGCAAAGTATACATTAAGCTGGGGGTATTTGGAGAAGCCATAGGGTCCCAGGGCCCAGCTTTGTTGTATAATGGAAACACACACACATACAAGTGTCCCTCTCTCTTTCTCTCTCCCTGACCCCAATCTCAAGTGCACATACACACACATACACACACTTGTTACACCATCAATCCAAGAAATATTTCTTATATTTCTTGAAATATGAAAAAGAACTGGTACAAACATTGCATAGATTTTTTTTTCCCATGACAATGATGAAATATATAATGATACTAATAGTAGTAAACTTTAACCCTGAGTATTATAAGCTCGCTCTCTACCAGGCCCTGGGTTAAGCTCTTTATAGGCATTGCGTAATTTAATGCTCATAATAATCCCATTCATATCCCATTTTGACAGATGAAGCAACTGAGACTGAGGGAGATAAAGATTCTTTTCCTTAGGTCACCACTGGGGTTGACTGGAGCCCAAGTTAGAGAGTCCCCAAACTCCTGCTCTCTGTGTGTCCCAAGTCAACATGGTCACTGGTACAGGAGAAAAACAGGGTCAGCCACACGCCACTAAATAACACAGAGTCCCAAGGATGTGGGAGTTCTTGTCATAGTTAAATACCATTAAGTCGTTGAGTGATCCTGATCAGGTACTTGACAAGTTGCTTTTATTTCCCTTATTGATAACTTCACTTACATGGAGGTCACATTAGGTAACCCCTGGGTTGCTTTCATCCCCCAAATAATTCTATGAATATTTTATGATGAAAACGTACCATGACTTTGAAAAGTAGTTCAGATACAGCATAAGCATCCGTTCTACCTCACTAAGCCATGCACATTTTGGATGCCAATGAACTCTAATCTCAGAAGTAACTTGTCCCAAGAGATTCAAGAGCCTTAGATCTGGTGCTAAACATCAGACCAAAAGTTGAACATTTGTTTGAACAGCCAGAGATAGTAACTCCCTGAGTATAAACATAGACACTTAGAGACATCCTTATTGTTGAATTCTTCCTCTGTGTGTTTTGGTGTCAAGCAGAAAACATCATTTTTTAAATTATAATAATCATATTTCATAGTGCGTATCACTCTCCCAAGTACTTCACATCTATCCATTCTTTTAATTCTCACGATGACAACAACGGAAACAGACCACAGGGTAGCCATGACTATCATCCCCCTTTCGTAAGTGAAAACACTGCCAGCCACTTTTCTGCAATTACGTGGCTGTGTCAGAACCAGGACACAATCTTGGCACCAAGACTGTGTACTGAGCCTGAATCCTACCCAGGCTGCCTCATGCTTTTGCTATATGGGCTTGTCATTAAGATTTCACTTGAAAGAAGGCTCCACTGCTTTAAAAAAAAAATGTTTAGAAATACAGCAGAGAGGTTACAAATAGGATTAGACACATCACGGTATTTGTTTTTGTATTTTAGGTCTTAATGAGGCAGTTACTATTATAATACTCATATCGTTTCCTTAAATTATTATAGAAGATTAACCTGAAAGTGTTTTTTAATCTTTTCTAAATACCATGTGGAAAGTATAATTCTAAGTAAAAGGAGTTGAGTTAATGATGTCTGACAAAAATCCTTTAGAAGAAAACTTATATTTAAAATAATTTTATTCTTTCTAAATACCTAGCAGAGAAACTTTGAACCTATTAAGAAATAAGAGTATTTTGAAGGAAGTTAAGGAGAGAGGAAGAGATGGAATGAGGGAGGGGCAGGAAGGAATATGAGAAGGAAGAGTTTCCACCACAATATCATAACTCTTCCTAGGTATACACCACATCAAGTCCACAAGATATTAAAATATTTTACTCCAGCTGGATATGAGTTAAAATAATCCTTGTATTTTTATGTACACAAGTTTCCAAGCACGTGGAATTAAAAAAAAAAAAGGTGACTATCTGAGCTAGACAATTGTGAACAGGTTATTTAGGCTCTGTACAATCAGCTGATTAAGAAATTTCTCTGTCTAATAAGTACCAGAAGTATAAGAAATGAATATAAGACATATCACCCACCCTCAAGGACTTTATGTGCTAGAATAGAGGAAGTGGTATAGGCAGAAGCTCTCAACCTTGTTGGGTCGTGGCTCTTAAAACAGGTGAGGTGTGTGGAGCACCATGGCTTATGGGAAGATGCAGTAGGCTGTGGGCACGTGCAACCTTACAAGCATTTCACACAGTGCAGTCAAATCACTTGTCCTCTAAAAGGTAAAGTTGTGGCTCAAAAGATAGAATGGCCACCTTTGCTTGGAGCTAACAACAGGGATTTCACAGAAGAGGCATTTCAAGAATCTCAAATTCATCCATTCGATCAGCTCTGTTGCAGCAACTATCCAAGCAGTGAAGATGCAGACATAAGGACTCAAAGACTTCCCGCCTAGCAGGTGACACCAGCCTAATGGCACTCAAAATGCAGGGGGACCTGAGCTGTGCAACAGGCAGGCCAAGGAAATAGATTTGAAAAATGTAAGATTGTCATAATCAACAGCCGCCAGGCTTGGATTATAGAGTGGATGATTAACCAAAATAGGAGATACTAAAGGAAGAGGCTATTTAGAAGAAAATATGATGGGTGCTCCTTGGTACACATTGAATGTGAGGTGACCAGGTGTTGATATTGAGTATGCACTTGATCTATGGCTCTGAAATTCAAGAAAGAGAGCTGGGATGGAGAGATATTTGGATATGGTTTCCAAGGACAATATATAGGGTGTGAAAAAGACTAAATTTGAGAACCCTGGGGAATACCTGTATTTAATGAGAAGGTAGAGAAAGGGGAGAAGGAGTGTAGAGAAGTCTGAAGAAAGCCAGGTGTGTCAGGGAAAAGAAATACAAAGAGTTTCTCAAAGGAAGGAGAAGCAATAGTGTTAAATGCTCAGAAAACAAACCCACCAATTCACTGATAAGCAAATAGGAGGTCACTGCTGAGTTTGGTCAGGGAAGCTTGAATAGAGTCAGAAGCTAGAAGCCAGATGGCCATGAGTTTTATAGGGAAAGCAGGGTGAAGGAAAAAAGATGTATCTGGGAATTGTAAAAAAGTTGACTCTGAAGAACAGAAATAACAATATAGACTGGAGAACTGTGTTTATATGCTGAGGAAACGGACCACAGGACATTCATGAAAATATGTAGGAAAGGGAAAATACACCAAGTAGGAAGCAAATATAAGTAGAGCCCAATAGAGACCTTAACCATAGAAAGAAGGAGGAAACCTTCTAAAACCAGAGAAAAGAAGATAGAAGTAGACGCAGATAGACATGTTTGTAAGTGTAAGGATGAGATGTTAAGAACATGCAGAGTTGATAGTCAAAAATCCTCCATCAAATTAGATCACCAAACTCTGTGTGGAATGGTTTTAAACTGCAAGTGCCTTTAACATGTTAGTCTTTATCAATTCCTACATTTATATCATGATATTATTAAAAACAAATGGATCTACCTAACTCCTACATGTTTGTAACTGATATTGACATAGAAACTCAGAAGACTGCAAGATTGATGAGAACCAGAAGAGCTAGAATTTTCCTCTTGTATTTAATTTGTCATAAATGATGCACATGAATAAGAAGGTTGAAAGGAAAATGGAAAGTGTCTTTCCACCCGGAGTCAGATGAACGACGGGTAGGAAGAGTGGGATGGGGAAGAGACTAGCTTCCCCATAGAGAACATGTGTCACCGAATTGGGAATAATGTTTTTGGATCATAACAGGCAGCAGATAAATTTCTGCTCCAAATTTCCCTTCTTTTCCTATTTTTCCTTTCTTCACACTGAGGATAGAACTTCAGCTGTTAGCCATCTTCCCACCCCTTTACTGCTTTCACCCTTGTCTAAGCTGCCTTCTCATACCCAGTTGACTGCCATGGCTTCGGGAATGAGTTCTCTGCTTCCACTCCTCTGTGAAAAGCCGTCCAAGAGCTTCCTGCCACACTTAAAGTAAAATGCAAACACCTTATGATGGTTTATATGACTCTACCTGTTTGTTTGTAAGTAGCTTTGTTGAGATATAATTCACATACCGTTCAATTCATACACTGAAAATGCTAATTCAATGATCTTTAGTATATTCAGAGTTGTGCATTTATTACCACCATCAGTTTTAGAACATTTTCATTTTTCCAAAAAGAAACTCTGAACATGGGTTCACCCTCCAATCCTTCACCCATAATCTACTTTATGTCTCTATAGTTTTTCCTATTCTGGACATTTCACGTAAGTGGGATCATAAACCTTTGATCATTGGTGACTGGTTTCTCTCACTTAGCATAATGTTTTCAAGTGCATCCACATGGAAGCATGTATCAGAACTTCATTTCTTTTAATTGCAAATAATATTCTATTGTTTATTTATAATAAATGTACACCACATTTTATTTATCCATTCATCAGTTGATGAGCATTTGGGTTGTTTCCACTTCTTCAATGTTGTTAATAATGCAGCTATGGATATTTGTGTAAAATTTTGGACCTGTGATTTCACTTCTTTTGGGTTTATACCTAGGAATAGAATTTCTGGCTCATATGATAACTCTATGTTTAACCATTCGAGGGACTGCCAGACTGCTTTCCAAAGTAGTTTCATCATTTTACATCCCCACCAGCAGTGTATGAGGGTTCTAACTTCTCCACATCCTCACCAACACTAGTTACTGTCTGTCTTCTTTATTATGGCTATCCTTTTAGGTGTGAAGTGGTACCTCATTGTGGTTTTGATATGCATTTTCCTGATGGCTAATGATATTGAGTAACTTGGAAAAATGTCTATTCAACTCCTTTGCCCATTTTTAATTGGTTATTTGGTTTTTTATTCAGTTATAAGAATTCTTTATATAGTCTAGAGGGAAGAACTCTACCTATTTTAATCTTAGGCACATACATGGATCTTTGTACGCTTTCTCAAACCAACACAGGTTATTCCTACCTCAATATAAATAGCCTCATTCTCTACCCTACATTATTTTTCCATCATGCTCATTACTGCTTTACATTGTGATGTATACTTACTGTTTCCTTGGCTCTTGGTTTGGCTCACACATTAGAATATAATTTCTGTGTGGGCCATCTCTTTATCTCTATCAGTTGGAACAGTGCCTATCTCATGATGGTGAGATGTTGTTATGATTAAACAAGTGAACATTGGAAGTAGGGTTCAATTCCCAGTGTTGCTCCTCACTAGCTGTGCGACTGTGGATAAGGACTTAACTTTAGGATTTGTAAAATGGGAATGGTTAATAATCCCCACTCCATATAGTTGTTGTACAAATTAGTTGACTTACTATATGTATAAAGTATGTATAATAGTGTCTAGCACAAAGAAATAATAACAGAACAGTATTAATAATAATTTTGAATGAATACTTAATGAATTTTCCAACTAGCTACATGTTCTTTTGAAGGCAATGGACTATTTAATCTCCAAAGATGTAATGACTCTCATCAACACACATCACCACCATGATCTCACGTGGGTGTTAATTAGGTACCGTCTACCTGTGAGCATTGCCTGGGACTGACCTTGCTCTGATAGCAGAAGTTTCTGAATGTGCCATCTCACATGGCCCTTACAACTCCAGGAGGGAGGATCTGCCATTGTCCTTTTTTAACAGATGAAGAACCTGAAGGTTAGGGAGGTTACATGCTGTTCTGAGATCACATCATGAGGAAGTCTATCTTAGTTCAGAGATAAAATGAATCAATTCTCTAAGCCTTGGATCAGATTTCATGGTCTCCAATCATCAAAAAAGCATTTGCCTAGATCATTTATTACTGTCTCCCCCCATACATTCCAATTTTATGATTTTTGCCACATTCCAGTGGTTCCACTACTTTAGCACTTAATGATTTTCCATCTTTCTTCCCAGTCTATATTCAGCCTAAATGCAGTACAAAAGTTCACATTCCTTGAGCTCCCACTGTATCATTGTGGGTCTTCCTATGATTTCCTCAGAGAAATATTTCCATTTTATAGCTTCTCACTTCAGCTTTAACATTTTAGAAATGTGAAGAAAAAAACTTTAGCATCGGGCAGGATTTTTTTTTTTTTTTTTTTTTACTACTGGGGCTGGGAATTGAACCTGGGACCTCGTATTTGGGAAGCCAGCACTCAACCACTGGGCCACATTGGCTCCCTTGAGCTCTATTTTTCATTTGTTTGCTTATTGTTTTGTTTTCTTTTTAGGAGTCACCGGGAACCAGAACCAAGACCTCCCATGTGGGAAGCAGGTGCCCAACTACTTGAGTCACATCCACTTCCCTTAGACAGGACTTTTTTTTTTAAGATTTATTTTATTTATTTATTTCTCCCACCCCCTCATTGTTTGCACTTGCTTTGATGTTCATTTTCTTTGTTTCTTTAGGAGGCACCGGGAACCGAAGCCGGGATCTCCAATGAGGGAGGGAAGTGCCTAATTGCTTAAGTCACCTCCTTTCCATGCTTTGTTGTGTCTCTCGTTATGTTTCTCCTCATGTCTCTTGTTGCATCATCTTGTCACATCAGCTTGCAGTGCCTGCCCATCACGGCAGCTCGTTGTCCTGCTTGTCCCCTTTAGGAGGCACCAGGAACCTCTGTTCCCTGCTTTATTGTGTCGTTATGTTTTTCTTCTTGTGTCTCTTGTTGCATCATTTTGTTGTGTTAGTTTGCCGCATCTGCCCTTTGTGCCAGCTCACTGTCTTCTTTAGGAGGCACCAGGAACCATACCACGGACTTCCCATGTGGTAGACAGGAGCTCAGTCGCCTGCGCCACATCCATTTCCCTCAGGATTTTAATACTTGCTCCAGTATAAAAGTTCACTTACTTTGCATTGGAATAATTGTGTCAACTTCCTTAGGTGTGAGACTTAATATAAGCATGAGATGCCTAGTTCAGTGCCTGGGTCAGGATCAATGTCCAATGAATGAGCAGTTATTGCTGAAAACCTGATAGGATTGTGTTTTCACTCATTGACTTTCTTAGATCATTTAACCCATTGTATTCTACAATCGATTCCTTACCACTGCCATCTACATAATTTGGCATCAGTATGTCCCTTAGCACATTCATTTATATTTTCACAATAAAGTATATTTCTTCTATTAACTTTTCGTTTTATTTCCTGTTGTTTCCAGAGCTGTCCAACTTATCTTCATTATACATTTTTAACATACCAGTTATTCATCTAATTTTAATATATGATTGATCGGGTAGTGACAGTACTAAAATTTAAATACCCACTTCCACTTTGCATTAAAGTTGACATGTATGTGTGTTAAACTTATAACAGTATTACATATGCTTTTTTCATCTTTTTCTTAATTTATAAAATTTATCTCAACTTATAAGTAAACTGTACAAAAAATTATTTCTTACTTCACAAGTTTTCATATATAACACCAATAATAAAATATTAGCTATTTGAATCATTATATTTATTAAACTTATAAAAATCTAAACTACATATTTTCACTAGCATCCCTTTCGGTGACATGCTATAGATATTTGCATGTTTTATTTCTAAATATTTAACCTATTGTTTTCCTGAAGTTCATATCCCAGAGGCCATGGTCTCATCATGGTTCCCTATTTCCTTAATAATTACTCTACTGATACTCACTCAAATAGTCAACTCTCTCTAGTTGGAAGGGAAACAGAGAGGACACTGTCCTTGGCCTGCAGGAGACCCAACCTAGAGCATACACTGGACATGTGAGCAGTAGTTCTATGACATAGAGCAGTCTAGGTTTTATGACAGGAGTTAAGTGGCTTCCTCGGGGACCTGAAACCCAGCTATGGGGACCACAGGAGATAAATAAACCCATCCAACTTATTCTGAGACAAGTTCTTCATTTCACAGGCATTGCAGTCATTTATATGAAAATATATTGTGTAAAATGGGATTTCAGGCAGTGGATGTAGCTCTAGTGGTTGAGCTCCTTCTTACCATGTATGAGCTCCCAGTTTTGATATCCTAAAAAAAAAAAAAATAGGATTTCATACTTCTTCCAAGACATTTTCTTCCTGCACTTGCTTTTTGGGAAAACCTCAATGTCGTCAAAAAATACGTAATCTGTTACCTCTGACAGAAAACCAAGCAGGTCAGAGTCCCTCAGTAATCTGCCACGACTAATGAAACTCTGTGATATAAAGAGAGAAACCAATTGGCTGATGAAAGCCAATAAAATATAATAGATTGGAATTGGGTAAGCATAGGACAAAACTCCTGATGTGAACTGCCCTGACCTCTGATTAATAGAATAAGACAACTATAAAACCAGATGTTCAAATGAGCAAAGGCACTCATTTAGTTTGATTCATTGTAACTCTTAAAAACCATCCAAGGAGAGAGAGATCAGTTAGGACCTGGGCATTTACGTGCTGGCTCAACCAATGCCAACATTGTGTATTTCCATTTTAAATTTGCATGACAAATTCCTCTTCACTCAAACAATATACATCCCTGATGTTTTTACTTCTAGGGGAGGGTTCTTATCAAGCCCATCAGACTGTTGTCCCAACTTATCAAGAGTGAATTCAGTATCCGCATCTTCTCAAAGATTTTTTTATTGCCTATTCAATTTGTACAGAAGAAATATTGAATATTAAATATTAAAGTGACATGCTCCATACACCCCTCCATACTCACTAAGGACTCCACCTGTTTATATAAAAGTTCCCCTCCCCCATTCTCTGGAAGAATAGGTGCTTAATGAAGACTTGAGTAAGTCAAAGAATTAATTAAATAACACTGTTCTCTAACAACAGGGTTAGTTAAACTGATATTCATCAAATTCCATACTTATGACATCTTGCATTTGGATGAGATTTATATTTTAAAAGTAGCTGTGTTGAATATCTGTGGGACAGCCAAACAAATTTACTGGTGACAAGCATTCAGAAGGACTCTTGATTCCTTTAAAATCTTTCTCACATGCTTACCGATGTTTCTTACATTGAACCATGCCTTAGTTTGCTGGGCTGCTATGACAAATACCACACAATGGGATGGTTTAGCAACAGGAATTTATTGGCTCATGGTTTGGAAGGCTAGAAGTCCAACATCAAGGTGTCAGCAAGGCCATGCTTTCTCCCCAAGTCTGTAGTGTTCTGGGGTGACTCATTGCAATCCTTAGGGTTCCTTGGTTTGTATCTCTGCCTCCCATCACATGTCCATCCCTCTTTCTGGTTCTAGCTTCTGACTCCCCTCTATTGACTTCTCTTTACAAGGCTTCCAGCCTTACAGATTAAGGTTCACCTTGATTCAGTTGGCCATACATTTAACAATAATATCTTCATATGTCCTATTTACAAATAAATTCAGACCCACAAGTACATGGATTATGATTAAGAACATGTCCTTCATTGAGATATTCATCCTACCACAAGCCATGATGTCCCCAATTTACTAAGGTACTAGTTAATAGATTCCTGTTTCAGGTCACCAAATAGTATCTCTTAGCCTGAACAGATGAACACCAAAGCACTTACCTTCTACCCACTAACTCATTATTTGGAGTATCATCCTCCATCTCTTTACTGAAATACACTCAGCAGATGCTTCATTCTAGAATTTAGTTACTAACTGGCTGCACTCCCCTTTTTCTAAAATATGTATTCCAATGAATGGTGTTACAAAATGTCCTTGTAAGAGCTCTATCCCCGAGATATTTACATGAATAGCAATGCTAATATTTTTTAGTAGTAAAATAAAAGGTGTTTTGTCCTCCAAAAGGTTTTCCAAATAATGTATTCCACAAAATAGCAACAATCAAAAAAGAACACTTCATATATGATTGTATGTGAGAAACACATTGTACCATCTTTAAAGTAAGTCAGAATTTACTAGGCTGGTAAAATATTTAATGTCTCAAGGAAATTCACATCATTGCCTGACATTTAAATTTGTGTTTATGATATAATTTTTAATTAGTTCATTCTCATGTTTTATTTGCTTTTGGCAAGTTTAAATATTGTGTAAAGCCTTGGATTTGTAATTTGTGAGCTTACATTGAATAATGGCACCTGTATTGAAGAAGTGCATAATTGCTGTTTCTTTCTTGATATGAATAGTTTCATCTGGAGGGAAGATCAAGTTCAATGAGCTATAAAGTGGTTCTCAGGATGTACTTCAATGATGGGCCAGATCGTTCACTTTTTATGTCTCCCTCTCTCTCATAAAGTATTAAAACCAGAGCAGATAAATAGTTCTAGAATAAAGTGGAAGTTTAGTCTTACTCTTTGCTTCTGTTCCATGTGTCTCTAGAGTATTTAGCCTATGGGGAATGGGAGTCTTCAATAGTGAATACCTAAGGCAGGGTTTCTCAAAGCTTGGTCCCCAAATCAGCATCGTTAGCATCATCTGAGAACTTGTTAGAAATGCAAATTCTCAGGCCCACACCAGATAGCCACTTAGATATTAGCATGCCTTCCAGGTGGCTCTGACACAGGTTAACATTTGAGAACAACTGCTTTGGGGCTTGACTATTCGAAATGTGGTCCACGCATCAGCAGGATCACCTGGCTAGACCCCAGAGTGTGGGAAGGGGAACCTGCATTTGAACATCCCCAGGTGATTCTGGTGCATATTAAAACCTGAAAGCCACTGAGCTAAGGTTGAAGCAGCAAACTTATCAAGGGGAGCATGACTATTCAGTGGTGAGTGGAGGTTTTCAAAGTGGAACTCAATGGAGTTTTCCTGGTTTTTATACCTCAGTTATCTCTTGAATGAAAACAGGGGAAGTGATGTGTAAACCTCTTTGCTGCAATGTTTAAAAATACAAAAAGGGCACTTTGTGCCAACATTATGAGATGGATAGTAGGGCCTTTACAGAGCAATACATCATGTGTGTGTATGTATACATATACATATATATGTAACCTCTCACTATGATTCAGATATATTAGGTGAAAGCAGTGTTCTTTTCTGATCTATTTTTTTTTTAAACTCTCATTTGATCAATTTACTTTTTATGTACAAATAAAGCTAAGATATTTTTGTGTCTTTTTATCTTACATAATTTTCTATTTTTGAATTTCACTTTCTGTAGTGTGGATTTTTTTTTTTTTTTAGAAGTCTTTTTAGCAGTGAAAGGAGTTGCAAACTTTCGAGGCTACCGCTCATCCCAATAGGGTGATTGTAATGATGCTAAGGGATCAGTAAAACAAAGCTTTCTGTGGAGGGGATGAAGTTTGCCTCTTTCCAAAGCTTTGGTGCTTCTAAATCCACTGGCAGCAAAGCCAGTGACCTAGGAGAAAAACAATAGTTGACCATAGTTATTTGTAACTATGTTTTTTTGTTTTTGTTTTTGTTTTTAGCATGGAGACGAGTGAAAATTAAAGGATTTTTTAAAAAATGGTTTTGAAATCTTTGCCCAGCCCACACCCCTGTATGTAAATAGGACTGTCAGGACTGTGTTTGTCCACAGCTAAAGCTCCAGATGAACCCGTGCAGCCGCGATGACAGGAACAGCTGACTCATTAGGAGGGAGCAGTGAAAGGTAATTAACCCTGGGAAAAGTACAGCTGCCGTGCGGGCTGCTCCTTTCTGTAGGATCTGATTAGAAATTAGTGTTAAACCACTGATTCTTTTTCTTTCTTTTTTTTTTTAAAAAAAGACTGTCATTGATAATTCACTTTCACTCTCAGGTGTGTCCCTAGAAAAGGTTCTCAAATGTACTTGTATACAAAAGGGCTCAGATCTAAAAAGCCCCTTCTGATAACAGCACACACCTGTTTTGTTGGTTGATGGGGGAGTTCTTTCAAATGAATATTATGTTTGACTATTGAAGATTGAATATTAGTCCAACCCCATATTCTAATAGTCAGTATGTAAAGTGCTTGAAAAGATTGTTTTATATAGTCAATAGGCGGGAGATAATTACGACTTAATCAACTTCTCTCTTTTTCTTTTTCATTTTTCCTGTGTCGATGCTTCTCATCGGTAGCAACGGAAACTCTCCAGTTCAAATCCAATAGATATTAGGGAAGGTAAGTGAAGACTTTTTAAAAACAAACTTCTCCCCCTCCAAAAATGGATGTAATCCTTAACTTTTCAGTGTCCTTCAAATGCTTGAGAAATTAAGGAATTTGGTTTTAGGAGACCACTAGACATACTTGGGGCCGGGGATTGAACCCGGGACCTGGTAAGTGGGAAGCTGGCGCTCAACCACTGAGCCACATCGGCTCCCCTGAGTTGTTTTTTGTTTGTTTGTTTGTTTGCTTGTTGTTTGTTTTGATTTTTAAGGAGGCACTGGAGGCAGGGGGCAGGAACTGAACCCAGGACCTCCCATGTGAGAAGCAGGTGCTCAACAGCTTGAGCCACATCTGCTCCCTATTTATGACTTTTATGGCTTAACATATCTCAGGAACATGAATACTTTAAAACAGGCAGGGTTCACATATGTGACAAGAGGTCCTAGTGGACCCCAAAGATATCCACATTTCTGCTCTCTAGAACCTGTGAATATGTTACCTTCCATGGGAAAAGATTTGTGATTGAATTAAAGATCTGGAGATTGGAGATGACCATGGGATGCCCATGTAGCCCCACCTAGTCAAATGAGTCCTCGAGAGAAAGGATCCTAGAAGAGTGAGGCAGTGAGATGGGATGTGAGATGGTTCAACCTGCTGATAATGACTTTGAAGATGGGGAAAAGAGGCCAGGAGCCAAGGTGTGCAACAGCCTTTAGAAGCTTGGCATGGGCCTCAGCTAGCAGCCAGCAAAATGGGAACTTCAGTTCTATAACGGCAAGGAACTCAGTTTGACCAACAGCCGGAATGAACAGGAAACGGGTTTTCCCCTAGAGCTCCAGACAGGAATACCGTTAGCCTGGATTTTAGCTTGGAGAGACTTTATCAGACATCTGACCTCCAGAGCTGTGAGAAAAAATTGTGTTGTTTTAAGACATTAAGTTTGTGGTAATTTGTTACAGCAGAAATAGAAAACTGCTATAGAGAATGAGCCAACCAATAGATGAGACATATTTTACAGCTGTCAATATTAATCATAGGAAGACTTTCCATGTTTGGATGAAAGGGATAAAAATTTCTTGAGAGCCCAAGGCTGATCAATATTCTCTCTGTAGGAATATCCTATCTGTGGATCCTAATGATAGCTATCATCAACTCAGAGACATCTCTATCTTTTGTGTTTTGCCCTTTCCACTGCCCTACCCCCCGAATTTTTTTTTTGCAAACACAGTGCCTGTATCATCCGTGGTGCAAATGAATACATGGTTTATTGGAACTTTTAGTAAATCTATGTTTAACTGAGCGTGGGTGAGATGAATGGAATGTCAGTGGCATGGAAGTTCTCTAATGCAGGGCTGGAAAACAATCTGACTAATTCAAAGTACGCTTAGTTTAGTGACTCAAAGCAGATGGCTATGTTGAATCCTAGTTATACTTCTTGCTACCTGTGTGAACACTTGGTGAGGTAGTGAGCTCCCTCCACTTCCACTTCATCATATGTGAAATTAATAATACTTTCCCTATAAGCATGTCATGATGCCTAAATAGGATAGGACATATACAGCACTAAAAAGAGTGCCTATCACTTAATAAGAGTTCAGTAAAGGCAAGCTATAATTATTTAGAAAATTCAATGCTAATTTTACTATTTTGATAAAATAATAGATTACCTTTTCGTCTTTCTCTCAGGGTTAGTACTATTTTTTCTCCAATAGAAAATTCATTGATTTGGAAGATATGGATATACAGTCTTTAAAATAAAATGCAGGTGCACAATAATCAAGATATTTTGACAAATTGTAAGAAAACTGAGGTCTGTGGAATAGAAACTGCATAGAATTTAAATGAGTTGGATGTTCTCCTAGATAGCTTTTTTCCAAATTTGAAACATAAGACTAGCTATATTTCTATTTTACCTCTAGATTTATTCCCATCAAAGGACCAATTTAAATGGAATAAAAGATTTGGGGGGAAATCTGACCATAACATCTACTACACTTCTTACTCATGCTTCTTTGCATTTTGAATGTTTTTTATTTTAAGCCAATTAATAAAATATTATCTCAAGAGTCTGAAAAGTATTATATTTTGGCTAACTTAAATTCAATTAAATAATGTCTCGAGCACCGATGTTGACCATAACATTCTATTGCACATGGAAAGTCAACAAGGCACAGTCCCTCTCTTTCAAGAGCTCACACTGGCACAGGAAGATAAAATGGACATGAATTAGTGTAATGTCAGGCAGAATGCAGTAAGGATCAAGAGGAAGGTGCCATCAAAACACTGTCGGCATACAGAACCCTGTGAGGTGCTGTCATTTGAACCATGGATGACAAATCCCATTTCAGCAGATAGACGTTACAACTCTGTCAATGAATGGAAAAGTTCCTCTGCAAGTTACAAATGGCATTAGCAAATTAAAAACATTTCATTTTAGCCATTTGATTTGACCATCTAGTCTCCTTTTGACCATTGTATAGCTATATAAAAATATGGCTTTAATGCATTGTTTAACCAAGCCAAGTACAGTATCAACCATTTGTATCCTTCCAATTAGTCTTTGGGGAAATGTATTTATTTTAGTCAATATTCTCTGAAATGCTCTAGGGATGCATTCTTCAGAAATCTTCTTGAAGCGTTTCCAGTCTGGTCTAAGTCTGTATTCCCATTCTGCTTCCCTCTGTTATAGTAAATTTCACATTATACTGGAATTTTCCATTTGCTGGGTTGCACTCTTGAGACCAAGAGTTGTGCTAAATTTATATATCTTTTTTGTCTAGCACAGAGCATTACATAGATTAGTGCTAAATAAATGCATATGGAACCAATAATAAGTCCATTTGTAGAAGAACAAGAATGGTATCAAAGGAATCTCTATTAAATTAAACACTGTAATTAGAATAAAACCAAGGTTCATCCTGCAAAAGTCCAGTGCCCATTGGCCTCAACAACTGAGTGTCATGTCATTTTTGTAAATTTCAGTAGATTCTTTCAGTCCACATTTTCAGTCAGATAATGAAAGAAGTGACTACATTTTTTAAATCTTCATTCAAATTTACAGAATATGGTAAAGATTTCAATGAAAAACAGTTACTGGTGGCAAAACAGCAGATTATAACCTATGTAATAAAATAGCTCAGAGAAAAAATTTCCTTTGCATAATAAAAAAAACATTTTTTTTGAATCAACAAGTGCTCTTTGAACTTTATCAAAAATGTTTTGACATTATACAGTTGTTGAGTATAGATTTACTCAAAATAGAACATTTAGTTGCAACACAAGCCTTGAAGTTAAGTGGTTAGTTTAATAAAACAGAGTTTCCATAGTTACCACAGGAGAATAGAGGATAACTTTTATTTCTTTGAAAGCCAGGAAGGAGCTTTAGAGAAAAGATTAAGCAAACAGACCCAGACAGGTTTATTATGCAAGGCTTGCCACCTGATTGACTTTCAAAGAAGGAACTCTTGATATCATAGGACATTAAAGTTTTTCTACTAAAATCTATAGTGGTGCATTAAGAAGACTGACAAGCCCCCTTTTCTGAGCATTTCAAACTAGATTCTGAGTCAGAGACAAAGCTAGATGAATAAAAAATCTCTGTGAGGAGAGCAGATGGAGCTCAGTAGTTGAGCGCCTGCTTCCTATGTAGGAGGTCCTGAGTTCAATCCCCGATAATTCCTAAAAACAAAAACAAACAAACAAAAACCAGCTCTCATTGGGGAGCTGATGTAGCTCAGTGGCTGAGTGTCTGCTTCCCATGTACAAGATCCTAGGTTCAATCCCCGGTACCTCCTAAACTATACTTACACACACACACACACACGCATATATAGACACATCCGTGAGATGCACCTTTGCTCATAATGGCTTAAGAAACCATGTCATAAACGTGTTGTTTAAATGCCATGCTAGAGATAGCAATGCATTGCTGTACCCGACAGACCACGTCATCTTAGGTCTAACTTTCTTCATTGTAAACATGTCAGCTTAAAGTTCCAGTGGAAGGGAAATGGAAATCCATCACAGCTTTCTTGTTGAGAGCTGAAATGCGTCCTCCCTGAAGTTAATGAAGGTCACTGCCTTAGCTGTGTCTAACCGCAAGAGTTCTCAGTTCGCTGTGCAGAAACAAAATGATGTGGTTTCTAGTATTTCACCTTGAGCGTGTGAGCCTTTAAAGCAGGAGTGATTAACAGGACTTTCACAAAGTTTCTATGTAGTTACAAGGACAGTTTCAATCTTCTGTCATTTTTTTGCATTAGCTATGATTATGCTTTTACCACAAAAATGCATTTGTTTTAAAGGTAACAATACAGACTCAGAGAATAGCTTATGTTTCATCTATATTTATCAGCACTCACTGTACATTTGTGTCTTCATTACCAGGAAATATTAAGGGACATTGTGCCATCTATTCCTGTTTACAGTTTATTATGCAGAGATAGGAAACACTTAGCATGTAAAATGAATGTAGAAATTATTCCTGGATAGAAACACGGACATTTCCCACTCGTTGGCTCTTTCTCCTCCATCACCGGATCAGAGTGTAATTGTCAGTAATCAGGCCTGCTTGCTGCTGATAAAACCACTCTGAATGCTAGCAGCCTTCTTTGTGTGATGACTCAATTATTCCAGAAGTGCCTCATCAAATCTGCCCCATCAGCTGGGCTAATAAATAAGGAGAAGAAACTGGCCCCCCAAAGCAAATTATAAATCCATTTGCATTAACCATTTTGCTGGTCCGTGATCTAGGCAGAAATAAGCATGGCAGATTGTGTTAAGCTTATTTGAATATGTTTATAATGTTTACAGCATGCAACTTTTTTTTCCCACAAGGTGTTGGAATTATCAGTCATGAATGGCATCTAAATGCAGTTATGTTAATAACAGCAAGGCTTTAAGTATCTTTGAGGGCTATTTTGTTTCTTAAAGCAGGTGAAAGTTAAATCCTTTCGCAGGGAGAAATATTGATCTTGGTCAAGTTATTAGAATTGCTTCAGAGTTTAAGGAGGAGAGGCCTCTTTTATTTTTACAGGTACTGGAAGGACAAATAGATATCCTATAATACATGCTAATACAAGCACAATTACTCTACATCTATCACAATGGAAACCAGAAGTTATTTGATGCGATGTCTGACTTAAGCAATCTGCAGAGCAAAAATTTCATTTTCTGGGAGGAGCTCAGAGTTTTTCTATATTCTATAGAATAGAGATTTCAAAAAGGCAGGCAAACCAGTAAAATTGACTGAATCCATTGATGGAAAGTTTGTACATTGTTTATGACAAATCTAATTTTATTCTTCTTTCAAAATGACAAACAAGCTATTTTGTTGATGTTTGAACTGGGATGATCACTCAGGGAATCCTAAAATACTAAAAATGGATAATCAACAGCAATTTGATTGCTAATATCAAATAACCAGTTTTGTTGAATGTGTAATGATTTAAAATCTGAAAGAGCCTCCCTAAAATAAGGGATGCCACTGACCCATTTATACTTTTAGCTCTTGACCCTGCAAGTATAATGTTACAATTTTGATGAAGCTACCCATTCTCTTTTTTCCCTATTCCTGTGATCAAGAGCCTAATTATGGGCTGGCGGTTAAAGTAAAGCTTATGGTTGAAAAACAGTATTTTTCTTTGCTAAAAACTATTTAAATGAAACTCACTGTTTCACTTACTTCACTTCATTTGCTTTAGCCAACAAAGCATATTCTCTGACATCAACCTGGAGAGCAGAGCAGAAGAAAGTCATTGTTGAGGGCCTCAGTATAAAGTGGCCGTGGGTTCATTTAATTTTTGGACATCAAGTGATTATCTCTTGCTATGATGAGAAAAACCAACTCTATATCCCATTGATTAGAAACTCCAATATAAGAGATTCACATTTTCACTAGAAGTTTAATGGAGCAATATGGCAAATGGAAAACTGAAGAACTAGATTGTCTTTCCAGCAAAAGATATCATGAAGGCTTATACAAAATTTGACTTTAACTTAAATTATCCTACGGGTTAATATATGAAAGCAATCTGGAAACTTAGAATAGTATATGTCTTGCCTTACTATTCAAAAACATAGAACTCATACAGATAACCCCCTTTTCCAACTAATGAACTATTGATGAAGACAAGATATTAAAGTTAAAAGGGTGATTAAGAGGTTAAAACTGCTAAAAAAAAATTTTATGTAGACCAGGAAAGAAATGCTAAGATAAATATGCTGAAGTTATTATTGTACTTATTGAGAAACCAAATCTAAAGGTAATTTTTTGATCTCATATTGATAACCCCAACTTCTGAGAGGAACTAGCCTTGCATTTCCATCTGGTTCTGTTGACAGACAAGTTCTAAAAGGAAAATGGTGGCTGTTGTAAGCTCATGTTAATTATGTTACAGGGCAACAAGCCTTACAATACATTTTATATTAAATTTATTTTCCCTTTCACCATTTTTTTTTTTTTACTTTTAGCTTAGGAGAACTTTTAAAACTTTGAAGTCCTTTTGACACATAAGTAAAAAGCTACATCTATGCTTCTTTGCTGGGCAAATGTATCATATCATGTTAGGTCAGTTACCACACCTGATAAAATATAATCTGACATACTCTCTATTTTATAGCACAACAGATGCATTACATTGTATCATAGATTTAAAGAAATGCCTTTTTCAGAGGCAGGTGCTCACCCATGAAGCAGCTGTGAAGGACTGCAAGACCCTAATTATTGGCAGATAGTACAGCAGACTAATGGAGTACTTTGTGACGAGTCCATTGAACAAGTAAATCCGTGTAGCAATTAGAGAGCACATTTAAGAACTGTGTAACCCATTAGGCTACTAACATCTTGGTTGTCATATAGTTTTATCTTTTAAGATTGCTGTTCCATAAAAACATGAGCTTCAGTTGCAAAAATATTCATCCTGGTAGATGGGGCCAGAACTAACTCTCTGGCAAGTTCTGTGGCCTTGGTCAAGATTCCATGTTTTAGGCTCACCATGTTCAAAAATGTTTATTTTCCATGAATATTTTAATAAGTCCTTCAGGTTTACAAAATACGCTCTGAGACCAGCAAAAGAGATTAAAGTGAGGCAATGAATGAAAAAAGGATTGGGGGACGTATCTTCTTGATAGAACGCTGTACATTCAGGGAATGGAGGGAACCGATTTCAGTAGAAGATTCCTTTTGGTAGCTGCCAAGGGCGTGCTTCCAAAAAGCACCGATGGAAGGGGGGAGGCCCCTAAGGAGTCTCACTTCCCATTTGTATTTTGGTGTGCTCAGTCTCCACGAGCCCTTTCGTGTCAAATCATATTTCTAAACTTATATTTTGTCGGCGCCCTCTGTGCGCTTTCCCGAGTTGATCTCAGCTGCGCTGCCTCCCTCTCCTCCCCAGGGAGAGGAGTGACAGCAGATGGGGTTAGAGCTGATGCATCCGAAGGCAAACGGCCTGGCTGCTGCGTGGAAGCTGTGAGCGTCAGGAAGCTTCTTTTCCCCTGAGAACCAACTAACCACTGAAGAAAGTTGAAAATGAGCCCTTTGAGAAACGCTATTAAAAGTAGTAAAAAATTGCAATTGTGCAGATGATGTGCTGCTGTGTGCTTATTCGGATGCTAATGAGTTTGACATTAGGGAACTCAGAGGGTTTACAGCGACTCCCTTATGTGATCCTGGTCTTTATTGGCAATCTTTGAGAAAATAAATGGAAAATGTATTGCTAATAAATACATAACACGATAGGGTATTAGACAAAAAACCATTACTTTCAGGATTTAGAAAGAGCTTTGTTCACCAGTGTGACTGTTTTCCAGGATCTTTTGTTTTAGGTTAGTGTATGGCGAACAAAGAGCGATAGGCAGGTGGAAAGCTTCAGAACTCTTTCTGAACTGAGGTGCAAGTAGAAAGGCCAAAAACACTGGTATAGAATGCCTTTTTTTTTTTTTTTTTTTTTTTTTTTTTTTTTTTTT
>JAQZBX010047778.1:7290-20480 GCA_029593785.1 Cabassous unicinctus
CCACTGTGTTCGCAGCAACTCCACCAGAATTTCTGAAACTTAACATATCTAAACCTGGACTCATGATATTTACCATTGTCTTACTTTTCGTAGTTAAGGAAACTCCATATGTTGACAGATACACTGGACAAAACCTTGTAGTCACACCAACTCCTCTCTCACATACTGCATCTGATTTATTAGCTTTTTTTTTTTTTTTTAGTCTACTTTCAATATACTTCCATTACTCATCTGCTGCACTCTGGTCCTAGTTAGCATTATCTCTTGCCTGAATTATTTATTTCCCTGCCTCAACTCTACAATTTCTTTCAACATCAGCTAGAACATTACTTTTTAAAATAGGTCAGATTCTCTCACTCCTGTGCTCAAACACCTTCGGTCATTTTTTGACTCAAAGAAAAATCCAAAGCCCTTTCAATGGTCTAAAAGTCCATGCACGATTTCTTTCCACCCTCCCTCTTTGCCCTCAGATCCTATTATTCTCCTTATGGCTTTCGTCACTCTAGCTGCATCCGCCTCTTTGCTCTTCCTAAAGCCTTCTAAACATGTTCCCCCAACTCCTGCTGTTCCTCTGATTACCTCTGATTACAATGCTCTTCCACCTTCTTCAAGTCTTTGATCAAATATTACTTTCTCATCAAGGTTTTCCCTGACTTTTATTTGTAACTGCAAAAATCACCTACTTATTCCCTGTACTTTCTGTAGCATTCCACTGCTTATGTTTTATACAAAACTTTAAAATGCTACATAATTTATAATCTATTCATTTTATTTGTCTGTCTTTCAGTGTAAGCCCCAGGAGGCCCAGGGACTTTTAATTTCTTTTGTTCCCTAATGTTTTCTCAGGGTCTAGAATTGTGTCAGACTCCTAAAAAGAACTTAGTAAATAGTTGATAATTATACAAAGTCATTAATTGAATGAATATTGTTCCCAATTATTTATTCCTGCCTCTATCTCCAAAAATAGCTATGATAAAAAATGATGCTTAAGAGTTACTCTGATAAATGTACATAAAAGAAGACAGATGACACATGTAAACATAATTCCTGATAATACAGAAAGGAAAATTAAAGAGAGATGGTGAAAGTTGACCCTGGTGCAGTGGGTAGTACTTCTTGCAACAATTTTTTTGTAAACTAATAGAAATTTGGGACTGTGACTACTTGGCTAATATTGTCCTTCTCCATAGGATGCTCTTTAATTATATTTATGAAATTTTATAGCCATCATTCACAAAATTTGAATTCCAGAATTGACGTTAAAGGTATAATATTCCTTCATATAAAAACTTCCTGCATTCACACGCTTATGTTCTTTCTGTATCAAGTAACTGAAAGTGAAAGGACCCTTGAGGCCTGTAAGAAGGCACATAAAAACAAGATGGAAGTCAGTGCGCCTCTGAACTGGAAGACACCTATCCCACACCCATATTGGAATGTTTTGTGAGCAAGAAATAAAATTCAGTTGTGCTAAGCCACTCAAATTTTGGGGTTTATCTAGATTTCCCCAATAAACACATTCCTCAGCTAGTTATGTATTACTAATATGAGAGCTGCATGCCATTCATTCTTATACACTGAACAAATCTGTATATTGAGTCAACAATTGAAGAGATGTAACAATTATGGAAAGATGTCTATTCCATGGTTGGTCAATCTATTAATTTTCAGTATTTCCATATTTGGGTTCTGTATTAAGCCATCTAACACTTTAGAATTCACGTCTAGAAGCGGCTTTAACATTCAACTAACTTTTTCTTCTAATTTTACGGGTGATGAAATTGAGTCAAGTACCTAGAACTAAGCAAAGGTAAAAGTCACTAAAAGATACCTCATTGTTTTCTCATCCCAAAAGAGTGCCTTTATCAAAGACATTCAATATTTTCATGTATTTATTTATGCATGTGTGTATTTATGTATGCATATATATCAACATACACACATATGTTATATGTATAAACATAAGTCAATATTAAATCACTATCTTGCCTAGTTTTACCTAATTTAATTTATTATTTTCACATTAGGATAATTAACCTATAATAAACTGAGCATATTTAAAGTATGTAGTTTGATAAGTTTTTTCATAGAATATATCCCTGAAACTATCACCACAATCAAGACAATAAATGTATCAATCACCCCTCCAAATTTTCCTTGTGCTTTTTGGAATCCTTCCATCCCTTTCCATCACCAGCTCCTTTTGCCCAGTCCTCATCAGACAACAACCGATCTTTCTTTCACTAAATATTAATTTGGACTTTCCAGCATTTTGTATACTTTTGCATAAAAGGAATCATACAGTATGTACTCTTGGGGGCAGGGGTTGGACTTCTTTCACTCAATAATTGTACTGCCATCTTAATCTTGAATCTTCCAATCTATGAACATAGTATTTACCTCTTCTTTAATTTGTCTCAACAATGTTTCATTGGTTTTTCAGGTACAGGGCTTATAAAACTTTTTGTAAGCTTTATCTCTAAATATTTCATAATTTTTATGCTACTGTAGAAGTATTGCTTTTAAATTTAATCTCTATTGTTCATTCCTTGTATATTATATATTGATGTTGCATCCTGCAACCTTGCTAAGATTACCTATTAGTTGTTGTAGCTTTTTTATGGTAAATTTCATAAGATTTTTCTAGGTAGATCATCATGCCATATAATAATAAAGACAGTTTTACTGCTTAATTTATAATATGGTTGTCCTTTTTGTTGTTGTTATTGCTGTTTGTTTGTTTACCCCTTGCCTTATATCACTGGCAGGGACCTCAAGCACAATGTTGAATGGAAATGGCAGGAATGCAATCCTCTCCTTGTTCCTAATCTTCGAGTGTCAGTCTTTCATCGTTAAGAGTGATATTTGCTGTAGGAATTTCATAGATGCCCTTATCAAGTTGAAGAAATTCTATTGCTAGCTGCTGAAAATTTTTATCAGTAATGGATGTTGTATTTTGCATGTATTGAAATGATCACATGTAATTTTTCTTTTTTAGTCTGTTAATACAGTGAATTATATGGATTGATTTATTCAAATGCCCAACGAAACTTGAAATCCTGGGATAAACCCCTCTTAATTATAATGTATTATCCCTTTTATTTCATTTTTGGATTCAGTTTCCATTGAGAACTTTTTTATCTGTTTTCATTAGGGATGATAGTAGTTTTCTTTTCATATAATATCTTTGATTTTGTTTCAGGGTAATGCTGGTCTCATAGTTTGATTTGCTAAGTGATCAGTTTGCTTTTTTTATTTTATACATATTTTTTTTTTCTAAGTTTCTAGTTAGCATTCTAAATCTTTCCTCTAGCTTCTTGAACATATGGTATATAAGTATGGTTGCATATTGTTTTAATGTCCTTCTCTGCTAATTCTATCGTTTTTGACATTTCTGCATCTATTTCTATTGATTTTTCTCCTCCGTATGAGTCATATTTTCTTGCTTCTTTGCAAGCCTAGTAATTTTTTATTTGATTCTAAGCACTGTGAATTTTATCTTATTGGGTGCTAGATATTGTTATAGTCCTATAAATATTCTTGAGCTTTGTTCTGGAATGCAGTTATATTACTTGGAAACAGTTTGATCTTTTTGAGGTCTGTTTTCATGCTTCCTTGGGTGGGACCAGGAGTCTTTTGTTTGGTGGAAATTTTGTTCTGTGAATGAAACAATACCTTTTCTGAAAACGCTGGTGACACATGGGATTATGAAGTTTCCCACTTTGGAAAAGGGAACATAAACTATTCCTTGCTCTGTGTTATCCCCAAGGGTCATTTCTTCTCCATTTGGTTGATTCTTTCCCTTTCTTACATGCATGATATGATCCATACTCAGCTGAAAACTAGAGAGAGGCGCCTCTGCAGATCCCCAGAGTTCTTTCTCTGTATAGCTCTTCCCTCTCCTTCACCCTGACCTCTAAGCTCTAGTCATGTTGGCCTCCCTGGAATCCCAGTCCTGTCTCCTCAACTCCCATAAATTGCTGTACTGTTTGGGTCTTCCTTTTTTGCACTGAGATCTGAAAACTTGACCCATAAAGAAAGACAGGGCAATCATAGGACTTACTTATTTCCTAGTCTTAGAAATCACGTTCGTTTTATGTTGATGCCCAGCTATACTATGCAATTTTTTAGTTGTTTCAGGAAGGAGGGTAAATCTGATCCCTGTTACTCCATCTTTGCCAAAGGTGGACTCATTCATCTAATTAAAGCTTATATTTACTGTATGACTATTAATATTCCACTTTTAACTAAAGACTATAATTTTGATGATGTTGCATCCATGAGATCTTAAAACAAATATTTGTTCTCTCCAACTTGGTACCCTGAGTTCTCTAATGTGTAAATACATATGGTTAAGACACTGACTTTATTTAAATATAAGGACATCCCTCTGAAACTTCATTTCTGGCTTACTTCCTCTAGAAGTCTTTGGAGTTGTCTTTGGAGCAGGCTTGTTTGTGCGGCATTGTAAATAAATGTTTGCATTATGGGTAAGTAGAGCCAAGTTCAGGGTTATCATGAGCATGATTTGTCCTTTCAGTTATGATCTTGTGTTTTAGTATAGGATATCTGTTGTCTAGCACCCACAGTATTTCAATGGTTTCATCTTAACACAGTTGGTACAGTTTTAATTATTTTCCCGTTTCTCCTTCTAAACTGCAAATTAAGAACAGCCTATTAAGTGAGTAGTAATTACAAATATTAAACAATTATTTTTTTTGCTTTGCCTTACATATTGCAGCATAGTTGGAGGAAAATACAGAATCTTATATTTGAATGTGTTGTCGGTTCAAAACTTTTATATTTTTATTATAATATGTCAGCACATATACCTAGAGATCCTTTGGAAATTGTTTAGACCTTGTATGAGCTTTTAGATTTTTGTTTAAAATGGATGGTTTTAGGGGAAAAGATAACTTAAAAGTGTCTCATTGTATTCAGCCTTCTTGCTAGTGAATGCAAACTTATTCTGGAAAGGATTAGTCACGTGATTCCAATAAACACAAGTGTCTGCTCTGTTAATCATCCTTTCCAAGTCTAGCTACATTCTGGCACCAACCATTGTTGAAGATGAAAAATCATAACTCATCTACCTTGAAGGCTTCACAGCTTTAATAAATGTGATGTGTCAGCTACTTCATTTCTAAAGGATTTTTTTTTTTTTGCTTCCCATAATTTTCTCAGAAGTAATAAAGTTATAAAGGAGCCTACTTTCATTCAAATGAATTGCAAATTTTGGCTAAGGTTGTTCTGCTAAATTTTACACTTAATAAATAATAAATGAAGATACTAGAATTGTGAAGTGTTAAGCAGACAGCATTTTTCTCCCTAGAAAGAGCTTTTCTCTGGAAGAACTATGCCTAATTCCATGCTGGTGGCTAGGAATCTAAAACACAACATTAACAACTGTGATTGGCTTTAGGAAATGATTTTGATAATAAGTGTGCCCAGTGCCATTTTCTCTTTTAGTAATAGCTATTTTCAGTCACTTTTAAATGGAATGACTTGCACCTAATATAAAACACATTGTGGGATGCTTTTGGAGACCAAACACAGACTTCTCATAATTTTTTTCTATTAATATACTAGCCTTTAATTCAAGAAAAACAGTTGGTTGTTTAAACAGCCTGTTATGTTCAGTTAATAGTTGTAAATGTGAGAATTTTAAGGATGAAAACTGACATATTCTTCCAAAGACCTGCTTTAGTCTGGATATTGTTTAGGAAAAAATTGCAAGTATTAAATGAAAAAACAATCCTGGTACAATGTCACAGTTTTACTTTAATATCCTACACACTCTCACAAAGATGGTTGAATATTTTACTAAGTTAGTATACTTTTCTAGTGATTTTTTTCTTTCGAAGGGCAGTCATTTGTGTTAAATAGATAGCTGGGTGCTCTTACACCTTCAGGTGCTACTTCTAAAGGAGGCCAGTGAAGACTTTCAGCATGTTTCCTGATGATTTTCCTAACTTCAGTGAAAAGGAGAAGGAGAAAAAAATCTCTTGGATTCATTTTTTATGGGATGTTAGAAAGTTGACAGAAGGTAGGTTGCTTAAGGAATGTTCAAACTTACTAGATTACGAAACTTCAGGAATTGAGCTGTGAAGCTTTTAATTTTTTCTTTATTTCCTGTTTGAGACTTCATTGAGCTTTGTCTTTTTTTTTTTCTGTTCTTTCAGAATTCATTTTTAGATACACTGAAGTAAAGCCTCTGAAGCTAAAGTCCTTTGTAAATTGACAACTTCATCAAATGACAATTTGAGACATTGACATATTATTTTCATTTGTTTACCAAGAACACATTTGAATTGAAAGCATAGTTCAAAACCAACTAATTTGACTATTTAGACACATTTAATGAAGAAATATTAAAAATATACCTGCAAGTTTATTTTTATCTTTTGATTAACAACTTAGGCATAGAATTATGTTTCGTTAATATAGGTATAAGGATTCATAAAGTATACTCCTATTTGATTGACACTCACACTTAATTTACTTTATTCTTGAAAACATAATATGAAATACTCTAATTCCACTGTTCTGGGCTCATTTCCATAAGCACATTAGACTCATGTTGCTCAAAGCTCATTAGCATTTCCTCGCCTTTCTCCTGAAATAAAATCCTTCAGATTATTCTCTAAGATTAGAATCAATAGCCACCCACTTATACCAGCCAGTATCTGAGCATCGTCCTTGACAAGTCCCAAATTCTCATCCCAGTACATTTGCTCCCAAGTCTTGTCAATTATATCTCATAAATAATTCCCAAATCTGTCCATTTCTCTCCACTAATACCATCATCATTTAAGCCATCCCTCTCCTCTGCACTATCAATAGCCTTCTACCTTATATCCTTACATCCACTCTTGCCTCCCACTCATCTATTATCCAATTGCAACCACAAGGAGATTTGAAAAATGAAAACCAAACAGTGTCCTCCTCTGGCTGTAAAAACTCAATGAGACTTTATTTCTCTCCAGATAAAGGCAAAACTCCTAACTGGTGTTCTGGGTCCACCTTACCAGACTTATCGCTGATTGTTTCCTCCATATATTTCTGACCTCCCACCAGATTTCTTTTCCTTTCTTTAAAAGCACTGTGCAATTCCAGCCTCTGTAGCCCCATGCAAACCATTTCCCTAATCTGGAGCATACTCCTCCCCATTCACTCACATTTTCACTTTCTTCTTACTTTTATTTTAGATCTCAGATCAATTGCAACTTTCCAGTTGTGTTGTCAATGACTCATCACCCTGTCTTCGTGTTATGTACTTTTAGAGGAAACTTTATTTTTCCTAAGAAAATGTACAGCAACTATAAGTAAGCAAATGTGTAATTAGCTATTTAATACTTGTCTTCATTGATAGAATATAAATTCTATGATGATTATGACCTGGTCTGTTTTCTTCACTACTCTGTCATCAGATGCTTTTTTTTTTTTTCTTAAAGATTTATTTATTTATTTATTTATCCCCCTCTCCCTCCCCATTGTTTTGGGGTTCACTGTCTGCTCTTTGTATGTTCTTCTGTGTCTGCTTGTCTTCTCTTTAGGTGGCACCAGGAACCGATCCTGGGACCTTCCAGAGTGGAGAGAGGCACTCAATCTCTTGCGCCACCTCAGCTACCTGTTCTACTGTATCTCTTATTGTCTCTCTTCTGTGTCTCTTTTTGTTGTGTCATCTTGCTGTGCCAGCTCTCTGTGTGGGCCAGCACTCCTGCACAGGCCAGCACTCCGCGCGGGCCAGCACTCTGCATGGGCTATCTCTCCGCTCGGGCCGGCTTGCTTTTACCAGGAGGCTCTGGGACTCGAACCCTGGACCTCCTTTATGGTAGATGGGAGCCCAATTGCTTGAGTCACATCTGCTACCCGTGTCATCAGATTTTAGTATTTATCATCATTCACTGAAAGAGTAAGTATACAAATAATTAAGGCAAATAATAAAAATGTAATTTTATTTTTCTATGATTCCCTTAAAATCCTTCCCCTCAGTATGGATTTTACACAAGATTGCAAGAGGATTTTAAAAACTCCATTGCCTTGAAGATCCTAATCTTGAGAGAGATGGTACAAATTTTTAATCAATATAATGAAAGAGAAGATCTCTGCACATATATCCAGATCAGAGTAGACTGTTTCTTAATATTTGAGTACACCCTGCACAAGACTCTTTGGTTGCCTGTAGTAAACCTGAATCTGTGAGTAATTTTAGTTTAAAAGAAAGTATAGCAAATACAAATAATTTGTTCTGAAAATAGAAGTATAAATAATTTATTGAATATATGAAGCAAAACCTACACATAATGCACTTCCCTAATCTACTTGAATTCAGGAAACTGTTAACAATAGAATTGATATATGGCATAAAAAATAGCATCAAAAAATGAACACCACTGTAAGTGGCCCTGGTGAGCCTTTCTCAGCACTGCTATCCCACTTTACACTGATTAGTTTCTTGGCAATTTAGAGCTGTGGCTGAGCCTTTGTATGACATCGCATTTTCTCCAATTTCTCAACCCACGTCTCTCCCTTTTAAAGAAGAGGAGGGTTTCCCAGAAGCACATAGCTAGAGACCAATTTCTGTAAATAGCACCCCAACTTGTACTTTCAGCCAATGGGAAGACATTTCTCATAAGGTGCCTTCTTCCTTAAAAGCTCTGTGTACTTCAATGACTTATTTCTAATCTTTAATATAACATTTATATTCCAGGCAGCTCTTGGTAAATAAAAGGTAAAGTCTATCTTAAGCAAAATCATGATGTACATTTTTGAGGCCCATTTCAGTTATTAGTGATTTCCCATCTCCCAGTGACCAGTGATTTATTTGATCTTAATTTATTTAATTATCCTCAACTGTCAATTGGGGATGATTTTCTTCCACTTCAGTGGGTTATTGTGAGGAGTACTTACCCAGGCATATGGCGGCCAATAAGCTTAGCAATTCATCTCTCACCCTCCATTTTTCTACCACAAAGAACATAGACCATTTGCATCACATAAGCAAAGGCTAATTGTGTTTATCCAGAAGAGAATCTTCTACTCTGTCTCCTGCTTGGACCGTAAAACCATTTCTGATCTTCCCAGTTGGCTTTCTCATCTGTAAACTCTTTTATATTCAGTAAGCGTGTACTTCATTTCTGATTCTGTGCGCAGTCAATCACGTGTGACTGCTTTCTAAGAATGGTTAAGATGGTTCTAGAAATGATGACTATGCATCCTGCCAAGTCAGTAGTGGCATTATCAGACCTTTGGGAGATTTGGTGTAGAACAGGAAATAGAATCTATTCAGCAATTTTTTATGGTATAACAATCCTAGTTTACCTCCCAGGTGTGTCAAAAAGAGAAAATTGAGACAATGCTTGGGTGTTGGGTGAAATATTTTATAGTAATAAGCTTCTTTGAAAATAAGAATCTATTCCATTGCTTAGCTTTGACAATGAGAACATTCTTCATTGTAGGATTACTCACCTCCTGCACAAACCTTTTCTCTTTTGGAAAACAATGAATTTCCTCTATAGTCCACTGAGAATAATTCTGGAGACTGCTCTCAGCTCTGGTGCCCCCTTCACCCTGCATCCCTTGGCACATGGCTCTCTCCATCTTCAAGGCCCGGAATACTGTGTCAAATTACCCCCGTGCTTTGAATCTCTTACCTCTTCTTCTGCTACCAGTCAGAAAATTCTGTTTTTAAAAGATTCACTTGGAGAATTAAGGCTTAAATTGTACAGAGTTTCTGTTTGGGTTGATCTTAAAGATTTGACAATGAATAGTGGTGATGGTGGCACAACATTGTGAACATAATTAACAGCACTGAATTATATACATGAATGTGGTAAAAGGGGGAAATTTTGGATTTTATATATGTTACTAGAATTTAAACAAACAACTGTAGGACTGCACAACACAAAAAGTGAACCCTATTGTGAATGATGGATTATAATAAATATCCGTCATTTACAATATACTACACTAATGCAAGGTGTTAATAATAGGGAGGTATATGGGAACTCTGCATTTTATGCATGATTTTTCTATAAACCTGCAACTTCTCTAATTAAAAAAAAAAAACTAAAAAAAAAAAAAAGACTCACTTGATTAGTTCACCCCCACCACATAATCTCCATATTTTAGCGTCAACTGACTTGGGACTTTAATTACATTTGTGAAATCTCCTCACAGAGTTCCTAGATTAGTATTCAATTGAATAACCAGGCAATGGGACTTTTTTGGGGGGAGGACATCTTCAGAATTCTGCCTACTGGCTGACTTCCACCAAAAGACATTTTGTGAAGGGATGTAGAGAAGTCCTAGGAATTTTTAGGAAGACTGGACAATCAGGCTCTGGAAATTATAGGGAGTAAGGAAACACATTTTGACCATGTGGCAGGAACAATTCTAAAGTCTCTATGGTGGGACCAGAGGCATCTTTAGAACCTTCAACAAGTTTCTTTCTTTTTGTCACACTGCTAATAAATCAAATTATAGGCATGGAGTACCAAACACCTGTTATAGCAATATCTAGAAACTATCAAATAGACAAGAGAATATTTAAACAGAAGGAGGGTGTGAACTGTCCTCCTTCCCTCCTATTTCACTAGAATGAAATCAGTTCTTAAAATGGCTTATACCAATGCCACTTTCATGAAAGAAATGTGGTGTCAAAAATCCCTGAGTTCAAATCCTGACTCTGCATGGGCAATTTCCTTATTTATAAAATATTGAAAAAGATTTCTATAGCACATGTATTAAGTGGGATGGCTGAAGCAAACATTACTTGGTACAATGCTTGGCCATAGCAAGTTCTCAATAAGTGTCTAATGAATATCATTTTTATTTACAGCTATGCAGACCTAAGCCATAGAATGAATGTAAGTATAATTATTTCATCCTATGAAAATAAAATTATGTCACAATATGTATGTCATATTCTTGATACTGAAATATTATACACGCTTTGCATGCAAGCTTACTCGTATACAGTAGAAATCTTTTCTCAAAAAAGTGCTCACATGGTCACTGGCATCAGACACACCTGTGTGTAGTTCCAACCAGCTCTATCACTTAATCTGTGTCATGTCAGGCAAGTTACATAACCTCTACATATCACCTTTTTTCTCATCTGCATCTTCATAAGTTTTATATGAAAATCAAAATTCTATAAGACAATGATTTTTAAATCATTTGCCCAGTGCTCAATGCCAACAAAATATTCAATAAGTATTAGATATTTTAAATATTATCATCAGTAATGCACCATGTATGTAATCTAAACAGCAATATTAATGAATGTCTGTAAAGGGAAAGAATTAGGACAATCTTATTGCAAGAGTATTTTTAATTACAGCATTTTAGAAATAGCTGCCACAATTATTCTGAACCTGACAGTGATCTGAAGCTGAAGACATGCTGTGAAGTGCTATGCTAATCAGGAGAAGTCTCAGTCCAATGAGATATCACATTAGGCTAACAAGAAGCACGAATTAAGAGCCCACAGTATGAAGCCTTCTATCTTAAAATTACTGTTGCTGTTATTTGCAGGAATTTAGGACAGGGATGAAATGCCTTACTCACTTGCTAGTGAATAAATTTGAGGCACTTGCTGAAAATGATACAGGATCTCCTGAAACCTTGCCTTCTGGAAGAATTTGACCTCTGTTATCAGGACCTGTTTACCTGGGTTTCTTCTACTTCCCTACAGGAAAAGCAACCCTAAAAGGTATGTCCAAACATGGCTAGAACGGTTCCAGTAGGCCAAATCCAAAAGGTACTAGTTAGTATATAGCTGGGAAACACAGTATTATTTCTTTTTCAGTGGTCGACAATAATATTTTTTTCTGACTAAATTAAAATAATTTTTCTTTCATGTACTCAGGTCTTCATCTGCTCACATACAGAATAAATATATTCATATTTTTATATAATTGTCTCTTGTCAAATGTTTCGTATGCATCGTCCACACTGTCGCCAGAGTAAGCATTGTGAAACAGAGGATGAATCACATCACTTCTTCATGACTGCTTTTCACCAAATGCCAAATAAAATCTGCCTATTTAGCCTCAATGTGTTTCTTTGACTAACACTACCTAGGTGTTATCACCCATAAAATCTACATCCCAGCCACACTGTGCTAACCGCTTCCTATATGACCACGCCTCTTTGACTTTGTTAGTATTGCTTCTTAAATTCAGTTCAAATGCCTTATTTTAATGAGTTCTTTACCTCAAGCCCCTGATTTGTGCTTTATTCTTTTTGATAGCCTGCATTTAAATTCACAAAATATTTTATATTCAATAGATTTATAGAGTGATTTGACAAAAGTGTTTGCACAGCTCTGCATTCATTCAATGCTCACAACAAGCCTTGGGGTGAATAGGACAGACAATTCAACATGCAGAAACATGTTTGGAGGGGCAGGGAAGGGACAAAGGAGAGCCTGAACAAACATAAAGCAAATAAAAGGTATTTAAATATTATACTTTTGATTCCAGGTGTTTCCTGAATAATATTTCATGAATATTATTGAAAGAAGTTTTTATGGGCTAGATAGTCCAACCTTCAATTATTTTACATTTGTGTATTGTTTGCCATTAATAAATTGATTTTTCACTTGATGCCCCATAGCATCATTGTGAGATAAGTAGAACAGGTGTTTGATAAGTATTATATAATCATTCATTCATTCATTCATTCATTAAGAAAAACAGACACTGAGTACCTGGCACATCGTGTTTATAACTATTCATCAAAAATCATAAAGAATGATGAGTAAAGCTGCTGGTGTCACAGTATAAATCAAGACAGTGACCCCCTGTATCGTTGTCATTACATTCTTAAACTCTCTTTACTCATAAGGGAAAAAAACAGTAACATTTGGGAATGTTTTTGATGAAACAGTAAAAAGTAATAATTTTATTAAACCTTAACCTTGAGTACATATCTTTTTATTATTTGGGGTCACAAATTGGGAAGTCCACATAAAGCACTTTAGCTGCTTACCAAAATACAATAGTTGAAGAAAAGCACTTATGCAACAGAGTTGCAAGTTCAATTAGATGCTTTATTCATGGAATATAATTTTTACTTGAAGAATGACTGACAAGCTATAGTATTCTGAACTGGGTGTTTGATAGACATTTTCTTGGAGGAGATTGTAGTGAGCCTGTCACTTCACGGGAAACCACGGATGG
>JAQZBX010047779.1:0-20395 GCA_029593785.1 Cabassous unicinctus
ACCTTAAAGAATGGAAAAGAAATATTGATATTTGCAGAGAAAGAGGTATAACAGCATGAGCAGAGTAAACATTCACGGAAATGAGTGTCACCTAGGGTCTAGGGAATGAAGGTGTCAAATGAGAGTGGAAAGAATCAGAAAACTGGCAGAGCTGTGGATGAGATATGATGAATGTGGCAAATAAGGATGGAAGTAGATCAGGATGCTGGAAATCTTCATGCCATCCTATGAATCTGAATTTATCTAAGGATCATCAAATATTAAAGTCTTCCTGGCAGCTGAAAAATAAGAATACATCCTTCAGAAAATTCATCTGGCATTTGATTGGAAAAAGAGACTGGAAGTAATGAGACAGTGCAATTATCCAAATAAAAGGTGATAAGAATTAAAAATGGAGGAGACTTTAAGAAAAGAGATGGGTACATAGATATAAGCACAATTTTAGGAAGAACAAATTGTAAATTGTCACTTTTGGATACTGAAAGGTAGGCTTATATTCTTATTAGGTATATCAGAGATGTCATATTTGATTTTATATTGGCAGTACTTAATACAGTGCATGACAAATTTGGACATTTATTGAGGATTCCATTACATTCAGCACAAAAGGCATGTTCAAGTTTCAACCCATGTTCCTGTAGTTGTGAACCTCTTTGTAATTATGACATTTGAAGGTGTTATTATTAGTTAATGTCTGGACACATTTCTGAATAGTGTCTTCAAAGAACATGTATAGATGAGGCCAAATAGAATCAAGGTTGACCTTAATTGATATGACTGGAATTCTTATAAACTAAGGATATTTTCACACAGTCAGTAGAATTAGTAGCCAGAAATAGCAGAAATCACAGCAACAGATAAAAGGAGAGAAAGAGATCACCATATGAGGTTAGATAGTCAGAAAATACAGACAATGGGAACAGAAGTTAAACTTCTAGTCTCCAAAACTGTAGGACAATAAATTACTGTTTTTAAGCCAACTCATTGTGTGATATTTGTCATAAAAGCCCTGGCAAACAATGACAACATTCAATAAACATTTCCTGAATACATGATGTATAAACCAATGTGATTTTTAAATATTAGTAATTAGTAGTGAATGTAACCAGTTTCCCATACATTTATTGACTATCTTTATTTTTTCTAAAAATCACATACTCATGTCCTTTGCCTACTTTTTCAATGGCCCTTATCATTTTTCTTATTATTTATATATACATATTAATTTTATTGCATAAGGCTATTGAACTTTTATAAATAGCCCTGGTACTTTTTGATACCAATAATTTGCTGTACTTCTAATTTTACTTGTGATTATTTGTGATATACAAAAATTTTCCTTTTAAGACATTCATATCTATGATTTTTTTCCTTTGAAGTTTCTAACATTCTCTTGCCACTTAGAAACCTTTATTTCTGAAATCTCATAATCATTTATATTTTCAGAGCCTTCCATTTTCACTTTTAGTTAATGAATCATTAAGATATATAATTGTGGTGAATGACCTCAAATAAATCTCTAATTCTAAATAAATTATTTTTTATAAATTAAGTTTAATGTAATTATTATCAAAATATCAAAGGCAGTTTATGAAGAAATAATTAAACAGGTTTTAAAAACATCATATATTAGAAAATAAAATGTGTGCTAAATCTAACACAATCTATGAATTTAAACAAGTTCATAGTGGTTTAAGAATCAATATACAGATTGTGGAAAAAAAGTATTGTCCAGAAGACAACCAAGTATCTGATAAAAATAAAATCAAACCAATCATGAAAAAAAGGATTATTTTATTTTTATCTTAGTGCACTTTAACTATTTGGATCTTCTTTCTTTGTGTTTTGTCTTATATTGTTTATTGGAGCATAAAGAATTCCAGAAAACAAAAGTTTGAGGAGCTGTTTAGGGAGCTCTGAATTAGGGAGAGGTTGTACCTATTGTATCCATCTTCTAATTAGTTGACATTGTTACTTTTGAATGTTGCATTTATTTATCCCCTTTCCCTTTTTTAAGGCACCAAGGTTTTATTTTTGTTTGTTTTTTATGTGTTTCTGAATCTCTTCTGCCATGCCATACCAACAATGAATACCAGAGGTTGTTAAGGGTGAACAATGTGACTTGTATGGGAAAAATGAGAAATAAAAGATGATTTGTTGGAAGTTCCTGGGGAAAATATATCCTTTATTTTAAGAGAGCCACTATAATGGAAGTCTTTCACACTCTTAGTGTCGTGGTCTGTGGATATGAAACCCAGCATTGTCTTCATCCTTTTCAACAAGAAGGCAGCTAGGCAGGGCATGAAGTCAAGGCATAATAGAGGATATACCTGAAAAGCAGAACCAGTCATCTGCTGTTTAATCCAGTTGATTTTCTTGCTCTTTTCACTTGTTTGGGGAAAATGTTTCTTTGGCAACTGAGTTAGCATTACTTGACAGTTTCAGTCTTTCTTTTATCTTTGTCCTTTTATATTCTATTTCATATTAATCCCCAGAGAATCTTGTATCAACACAGAACTTTTGAGTTGTGTTCATGTCATGATTATAGTATATGTATTGAGTCTTATTTTGTTGCTATATTTTTACTTTCCAATAACTGACCTTTTTTTAAAAGTTGAGAGACAGAGAGTCTTTTTAATTTGTGCACAAAAATACTAAAATGGATTTCAGGAATTAACTCAGGCCACCTGGTTCAGAATTCATAGTCTTACCAACTAAAAAATACTATGCATAGCATGAAGAAGTTGGTCAAAGACAAATTGGAATCGAGTTTGCAGACTATGACATTTTTTTCAGGTCACCGATATTCTGCAGCAACAAAGAAAGCCAGAACATAAAGAGCTTTGGGGTTCTAGAGATGGCAAATGATATTTATAGACATAAGAAGGAAGCTTGCTTGGCTCCTGTTGATTGGGCAAGGGTTTGCGTGTCTTATGGAGGAAGATTAGAACAAAAGGGCTTTATTTTGTATTGGGTCAAAGATAATGAACTTTGTTGTCTATCTGGGTAGGCTGCCTAGGTGGGGATTCCAAATTCAAAAGATAAAGAGGAAACTTAAGAGGGTATTTTTCATACATACCTGACAAACCTGGAGCAATTATTTTCTGTTGCTAAGGTTTCCACTATAGATGCAAAAATAAAAAGGTCCTCGTGTTTTCTGTCTGGTTGTGGCAGCCAAGACTGAATAGAAGAATACAAGAAATTCTAAAAAGATGGGGAAAGGGGAAATAATCTTAACTGCATCTTAGAAATTAACTTGTAAACCGTGGGAAAAACAGAGGGCATTTTTCAATACAATTTTATCAACTTTCCCTTTTCGTCATTCCTTCATTTAGGAGGACTTGACAAAGACGCTGTTAGTCTCTCATTCAACACAGTCTTTCCAGTTTCATTCCTGATTTTAAAGATTAACTGAAGTTTGAGATTTTCATCTTCCTATTTATGCTGGGTTTGTATTCTCAGTTGTATAATTGGTTGAGTTAATGACTGAAGAGTAGAATTTAAGAGTAGAGATAACTGACAATGACTGAGGGATATTTTGAATATGATTAAAAGGATAACAATTGCCCTTCTTTGAACATTTTTGAGCCAAGGTCCTCATGACCTGAGAAGCCAACCAAAAAGGGACTTCAATCAGTTAGATTCAGGAGGTTTGTAAGTTGATTTGGCAGCTTCTCTAGCATGGGCTTCTGCTACCCCTACCTCTTGGTAAACGTCCCCTTAACTGTCATATATAGATACACAGCAATGGGTCCCCAGTAGTGCACACACCTACTTGGGAAGGCGGAATAGAGTCTTATTCCACTCAATTTTGTAAGACTTATTTTGTGAAATTCCAATGCTTCATCAGCCCATGAGCTGATGGCATCCCCTAGGTGAGAGATAGATTTCTCTAATTCTAAAGCTACTATTTCCTATGTCATCTGTAATCTTATTTTGTATCTTCAACACAAGAGATACTTGCCCCAATGACAAAGGGAACAATTCCATGAACACATCATCAGTTTAGCCTGGGTTAGGGTTTTTCCATGATCCAATTAAAACTGTCTCTAGTCTGGCAATAGTCTCTTCACATATTTGTATGGCAAGGGAAGAGATCATAGGGAAGAGATCATATGAGACCTCATGTTTCTAAGTTTCCCTTTTGGAAGTTTATCATGAATAGCCATTTGGAGAACAGCAGAAGCTATATAACAAGGACTAACCCAATTTACTGTTAGTACATCTTATGTCTTGGGACCACATTCAAAATAATGTCCTTAAAGAGCTTAATAAAGGTACCTATTGTCTTTAAGGATGGGATATTGGCACATAGAGATAATTAGGTATAAACCTCTGAAGCAGAAAATTACCAACATCATCTTTATTGTCATCTTATCTGTATACTCCCACTTAACCAGCAATTTCCTTTGCCTGACCTTTCAGTCCTCCAGAAATTTGTGCCTGTGTATAATAGGTTCTCATGTTACTAGAGCCTTGAAGTGGTAGAAAGACAAAAGAATTTTGTTCAAGCTAGGAGTAAACAGGGCAGAAATACTGTAAAGAAGAGATATAAGAAGATCATGGTGAGGGTAAGGTATGATTAGGAATGAAGATTGGGCATTGTAAGAATAGGAAGAGGGATATGAGAATGTTTAGACAGATGGTGAAAAGAACAGATACAGAATAAAATATGTAAATTCAGGCATATTTTGATCTCTGATCTTGAGCATCATCTACTTGTTCTGATATCTTGGGCAGAAGCTGTCTACATCAGATTCCATTTATGTGTGGAATCCTCATGTTAGTTTTAGTTTGAGATTCAAAAGGGCTCAAGGGCTTGTAGCATGTTTTAGTTGTGACAGGGGACCTCAGAAGTCAATTCCTTGTAGTTTCACTGCCATAGTGGTGATCAACAATATTTAATAAGGTGGTTTACATCTAGGTTCTTAAGCAGTCTTTTGTTGATGTGTTTCCAGTATATCAATTCTCTAGGTTGAGCATCATGTACAGTCTGCTGTGGAGGAATCTCAGGAAAGGCAGCTTAGGTCTGTGAACAGTGGAATTGGAAATATGTGATTAATCTCCTATAATAATTAGCAATTTCAAATTTTAATAGGTTGGATTCCATTAAAGTAGGAGAAATAATAAGCCTCATGGGTCTTCTCATTATAATTTCATGTGGGTTTTGGCATTTTTTTTCCCAATGGCCTAGATCTTGTAGCCATCAAGGCTAAGGGAAGAACCTTAGGCCAAGATAGAGAGAAAGGATTTCAAATAATTTAACTAATTTAAGTTTTAAGCTAATACTTGTTCATTCTATACTTCCTGATAATTGAGGATGGTAGGGAGAGTGAAGCTTTTAGTTGTTGGGTAAGAACTTGTAAAGTCCTTGTTTAGAGTTCAGGTAAATTGAGAGCCTCTATTGTTTGAAAGAATAGCAGGAATTCCCCAGGTGTGGAATTCAAAGTCTAATAGGTTTTACCTAATGTGAGAGCAGTAGCCTTGTGACAAGAAAAAGCCTCTACCCATCCAGAAAATCCATGTATGGTAAAAGGACATATTCATATCCCATAGACAGAGGTAGCTGTATAAAATCTATTTGAAAATATCCAAAAAGGCCCTGTCAGTTGACCTATTGACTTTGTCCCACCTTCACATTTTTACCAGGGTTATGTTAATTGGCAAGTAGAACATAATTTATATACTTATGTTGCTTCTCATTTAAAGTCTCCCCTCCCCCTCTTTTCTGCTGAAGATGAAACACTGACGTGGAGCTGATTGCAAGCACTTTCAGAGAAGCATAGGAGTAAAACACTGTAACTAACAAGTAAATTCTGTTGTTTTAGTGGCATGTAGCATTTTTTAAAAAAGAATAATAAATATGAGCAATAACATATACTGTTTTCTAATTTCATGTAGACCAGTATCAGGACATATCATCGAGAGTAAGAACACTGTAAAATCCCTACGAATTTTATACAATCTTTAAATATTTATATGAATAATATTTTACCTATGTAAATTTAACCAACAGGTTAGAAAAGCTCTTTTAATTTGACCTTTCCCATTTGACTCATAGCGTATCATATTAAACTATACCACCTCTCTTTTTATAATGTGAAAGAACAATTCCTTTGTGATTTTCCAGGGGTCATCTGGAAAACCCTAAAGACAGTTTGAAAAAAGTATATATAGGGTTTCATTTTGAGAAGGCAAAATGTTAAAATTTGTCTGAAGATTTCAACACTTGGCTAAATCAGATAATGTGTAACTGATAAACAATAGTTATCTACTTAATCAACATAACAAAAGATTTTAAAAGTAAATATATTCATAGTGGAGTGATATATATGGTGAAAAATGCAACTAAATCATACTTTTATTGGCTATGATTGTATTCGTGTTGACATAGATAAGTTTTCTTATTTCATAGAGGCTCACAGAGTAGCTAACAATGTATTAAGCTTCCACCTTGGAGAAGTCCTTCTACTTTCTCAAATAAAATGTCAAAAAACTCTGAAATATATAAGCCAGGCCTAATAAAAGAAAACAAGCCAATATGCCAAGACTTCTATTTTTATGCCTGTACTTAAGAGTTTCATTCCTATAAAAGTGAAACTTAACCTAATAATAATTATTGCATAAAAGTTTCACACTAAAAACTTCCTTGTTACTCAAATGTGGTTTCTATCTAAGCACAACTCTGCAAATTAAACTCACTACCTTCTGCCCTGATGCAGGACATGATGCCCAGAGATGAGTTTCCCTGGTATTGAGGGATTAATGCTAAGCATCCACTAGTGATGGTTTTGGAAAAAGACCTTGAACAAAAGGGTGAAACATGAAATAAAAAGAGTTTTTATGGCTAAGAGATTTAAAAGTGGGTTGGGAGGTCATTCCAGAGGTTACCTTTATGCACATCTCAGATAGATTTCACTAACTGCCACAATAAGCAAAGCCTCAAAACACAGTAAAGAAACAAAAGTGTTCCTGAAGAGTCTAAGTATTTCTAGACAAGTATTTCTAGACAAGGCACACAGCCTCATGAAATTGACACCCCCTCTGTGGACCCTATTTGGGAATATATGATAAACTATTTCCCTAATATAACATCATTATGTTAATTTATAATTCCTCTTCTTAGGATTCTTCTACTCCTTTTATTTGAATCCATAATTTTCATTATACCTATTAAATACATGTCTGGGACTTAAAAGTTCCGAGTGATCATGTGCCAGTTGAGCCCTGAATCCCAGCAGAGTTGCAGGCTTCTCCTGTTCTGCAGTTCTACAGACTTGCCCTGGACAAATAACAAAATGCTGATGATGGAGAAGTCCCATATCAAAGGCAATGAGCATATACATCTGCAAGCAAAACAATTCCTTCTACCTTCCCTATAATATCTAAGCTCCTTCTCAGCCTGAAACAGTCAAAGCAGACATCTTCCCAAGTTCATCAAGACTGAGGAATGATCAAACCTAAGGGGGCTTTGTAACCGTGAACCAAAGTAGATTTATTGTTCTTGTAGTTATCATGCTTAAACAGAAGAACTTGTAACATTGATATAAAGATAGTGGTTGCCAGGGGTTTAGAACGGAGGGATGAATAAGTAGAACATAGGGCATTTTTAGAGAATTGAAATGGTTTTGCCTGATACTGCAATGATGGATACATGACATTACATATTTGTCAAAGCCTATAAACCCGTACAGCACAAAGTGTAAACCATAATGTGAAATACAAACTTTGATTAGAAGCAATGCTTAAATATTGGATCATCAAATGTAATGAATGTACCAAACTAATGTATGATGTTAACGGGAAAAATGTGTGTGTGTGGGGCGGGGGGAGGACGGTTATATTGGAATTCCTTATACTTTTCATGTAATTATTCTGTAATCTAAAACTTCTCTAAAAATAAAATATATTATTACAAAAAAAGTAAATATAGTGGGTAACAGGATTTTAAAAAAGAAAAAAAGGAAACAAAACTTAGTTTAACTGAAGTGTAAAGAATGGTTCTCTTTAATAATAAAGGATGAAAAGGTCAAAATAAATATCAATGAGGATATTATTCTGACATGACATAAAATTTTTGTCTTCTAGGCAGATTAATTAAATGGTTAAGAAAAAGGTTTTATAATCTCTCACTAAAAAATTGACCAATATCATAACAAAATTTTACTTCAACAGAGGAATAACAAAATTCTAGTTTTTGAATGAATATACTGTTTGATATGAAAGCTCTTTTTAAAATCTTATAAATAAGCCTATCAAATCTTAGTCAACATTGACCCTGACAAATAAAGCTCATTTCCACAAACCTTCTATAACTTTCTATATTCATTTAAGTTTTTCCCTATACTTTCCTTTTTCTCATTCTACAAATTCTAAGTCAAATTTCTTTAGGACAAACTACTCATTTTCCTTAACCAAAAAATCATTCTGCATACCTTACATTCTTAAGTTCTTAAAAAAGATCTTGAAAACTGTTTTCAATCGTACATTCTACAAAACACAATAACTCTTGAAATGAAGTTTGTCAGAATAACAGCTTAATTTGGTTAACCATGAACATAAATTTTCATCATTTTAAACATATAGTAGATATAAAGTGCTAGCATATTTGATCAGTAAATCTGTATAAATTTAAGGAGAACATACTCAAGAAGAATAATACTACAGACTTGTATTGTACCAGGTGTTTTAATTTAACTAACAATATTAAACTAGTCCTGTTTGACAAAGATTTACTTAAATTATATGAAACTGAGTTTTTAAAACATTTGGATTTAATGCTACAAATATTCTTTTTTACATTTGAAGTATTAAAAGTTCAGTGTCCTTAATTTCTGGGACATTAGGAGTATTGATTAATACATAAGATCTTAGTTATTTTAAGAAATATGATCAGAGCTCTTTTAAGAATTTATTGTTAACTTAGCATTACCTTTCAGAGGTATGAAAATATATATCAAGCAAACTGATAGACATAAATTGAGAGCTTATTGATTCAATTAAAACATTTTCAGCTGTGAGTCAGACTTAAAACCATAGTAACTGAGAAACAAACAAACAAACAAAAAAATCTCACTAGTTTATATGAAAGAGCTGGCTTTCTCTCTTTGCTCCACTATATTTTTATATTTTTATGGGGGAAGTTGAGGTTACTTATTTAATATACGGATTAAAGCTGGGCTATCAAAACAATAAAATTTTCTGGGGGAGGGACAACATAGCAGCAGAGTAAGAGGCTCCAAGCATTAGCTTGCCCTGTAGGGCCATTAGTAATCACCCAGAGCTATCTTAAGTCACTGTTCGGGGGATTCAGAAGACCAGAAGAGCATCCCACAACATCATTCTAAGTATGGAAGGAAGAGACTGCTCATCTGCAGTGAAGATTCATGAGTGAGCACTGCTCACCACAGAGGCTGGTTCCCATCCTCCACTGGCAGCACATGCCAACTCAGTATCTATTCTAATTGGAGCTGGAATTGGAATCTTCAATTCCCAAAAATGGGGGAGGAAGAAACAGTCAGGCACTTCCTAATGAGCTATTGATTAGGAAAGTTGGCTGGATAAAAGTTAATCCTTAGAACAGCTAAGGATTGAACTTGTCCAAGTTTGAAAGAGACTGGTAGCTGCAATTTTTTCTCTGTCCCTGGCATGAGGGGAAGCAGAGCTGATTGAAAATCACTGTGATGATACAGGCCAGCTTCTTTCCACACAGAAATATGGGACCCTTAGTCTAGGCTCCAGCCCCACTTCTGGCACAGAGGCAGCTGCAGTTGCTTTCAGATGGCAAAAAGTAGATAGTCAGATGCCTGGGGCTCCATGCACTCCAATAGGATTAGAGGTGGCTGGTGTTTCCTCATCCTCTCTGTGTAAATGCTGGTTCTTTCGGCCCACACAGACTGGCTGTTGAGTACCTGGGGCTCCATCTCTACCCACTTTTAGGGTCAAAGAAGGAATTATGAGACAAATCAATAAATATTTTGAGACAAATAAAAATGAGCACACAGCATAGAAACCTATGGGGTGCAGGAAAGAAAGTCCCAAGAGGGAATTTTATAGCCTTCAATGCTGACATTAAAAAAGAAGAAAGATCTAAATCAATGGCTTACTAGATAGCTAGAGGAACTAGAAAAAGTGCAACAAACTATTTCCAAAGCAAGCAAAAGGAATGAAATAACAATGATCAGAGCAGAGATATGAAATTGAAAACAAAAAGGAATAGAGAGAATTAACAAAACTATAATTTGGTTCTTCAAGATTAACAAAATTGGCAAACCTTTAGCTAGACTGACAAGGAAAAAAAGAGAAGATGCAAGTAAATGAAATGAAAAATGGAAATGGGGATACTACTACTCACCTCACAGAAAAATATCATTACAAAATACTATGAACAACTGTAGACTAAAGAAGTAGACAATGTAAATGAAATAGAAATATTCCTAGGAATATACAAACAACCTACACTGACCCTAGAGGAAATAGAAGACGTCAGCAAACCAATCACAAGCAAAAAGATTGAAACAGTCATCAAACTATGGCCCAAAATGAAAATCCAAGGACAAGGTGGTTTCAGAGGTGAATTCTACAAAGCATTGAAATAAGATTTAATACCAATCTTTACTCAAGCTCTTCCAAAAATTTGAACAAGAAAGAACGCTACCAGAATCAGTCTATGAAGCCAATATCACCCTAATTCCAGGTATTACCAGGCAAAGATATTATGAAAAAAGAAAATTACAGGCCCATTTCCAGATTCTTTCATAGGTAAGATCTACCATGCATTTAAAGAAGATTTAATAAAGTAAAAGTTAAACCTCTGAATTTAATACAATCTAATAAATGCAGAGGAACAGACCAATTTACAAACACAATATAATATCTAGTTTTGGAATTCAAAAACAATACCAAACACTCCACCCTATGAATTTCAAAAAGACATTATAATATTCAAAAAAAACTAAACACCTTAAATCAGTAACAATGCTAAGTAAAAATCTTATCACAAGTAGTTTAAAGTAATATAGTTTAAGACCTGTCTGGCTGTAGACCTCTGAAATTTACAAAACCATTTATCTACTTCCAAAATAAAAAGAGACAGACAAAAGATAAACATTGGCAGTAACATAAGGAGAAATTGGGAGGGAAACATGAGTCATGGGTCCCCTACAGTGCCTTAAACCTGCAGGGCATACTTCAGTAGATTTCAAAAAAATCTGGGAGTCATTCTTATGATGATGGTTTCCTCTCCTTGGGGCCTCTTGGGGGCCACCCTACCCACAGGCCTGCCCAATGGCCATTTTCTTGGTTCCATTCTCTTCAGTCATCTGGTGGTGACTGAGCTCTAGCTCTCACCCTCCAAGAACATTGGGGTGATGGCCACAACTTCCCTTTTAGTCCTGAATGACAGGTGTTTTGTTCATTCAGCTATGAATTGACACAAGAAAGACATTTAACAAAATACAATTTCCTTTTTTGGCAAAAATACAACTATAGATAAGGATTGAGGGAAACTTAATCAACAGGATAAAAGAGCATATATGAAAAAACCCCAGCTAACATTGTACTCAAATGTGAAAGTTTGAAAGTTTTCCCATTGAGATTGTAATTTGAAAAGGATACCCATTGAAAGCTCTGTTGTTCAATATAGTGTCAGAGGTTCTAGCTAGAGCAGTAAGGAAAGAAATAGAAAAAAAGGCATACAAATTAGAAAGAAAGAAGGAAAACATTTGCTATTAGCAGGTGATATGATCCTAACCTAGAATGTGCTAAAAAATCTACAACAGACCTGCTGGAGATAATAAACTATTTGACCTGATTGACAGGATGCAAGATTAATACTCAAAAATCAGTAAAATTTCTATAAACGAGTAATGCACAAACTGAAAAGGATGTCAAGAAAAAATACCATTTACAATACTGAACAAAATAATCAAATATTTAAGAATAAAATTTACTAAGAATATAAAGTACGTGTATTCAGAAAACTAAAATGCACTGCTAAATTTTCTTTAAAAGACCTAAATAAGTGAGAAAACTTTTCATGCTCATGGATTGGAAGACAAAATATAGTTAAGATGTCAATTGTACCCAAATTTATATGCGGATTCAGTGCAATCCTGATAAACATCTCACCAACCTGATTTAAAGAAATGGAAAAAACAATTTTCAAATTTATTTGGAAAGATAAGTGGCACTGAATAGCCAGAAACACCTTTAAAAGTAAAGGTGAAGTTGGAAGACTCTCACTTCCAGACTTTAAATTATATTACTTAGCTATACTGGTAAAAGAAACATGGTACCTGAGTAAAGATAGACACATAGAACAATGGAACCAAATTGTTGGTTCAGAAACAGAACCCCAATCTATGGTCAAGTGATTTTTGACAAGGCTGTCAAACCCACCCAGCTGGGGCATAGCAGTCTATCAAAAATTGGTGCTGGGATAACTGGATATCAATATCCCACAAAAAGAAAGAAGACTTCTACCTCACACCTTATACAAAACTTAACTCAAAATGGATCAAATATATATAAAACCCAGAACCATAAATCTACTAGAAGAAAATATAGGAAAATATCTTAAGACCTGGTTGTAGGTGGTAGATTCCTAAACCTTAAACTAAAAGCTTGAGCAGCAAAAGAAAACATGGATAAATGGGATGCTCTCAAACTCAAACCTGTGATTCAAAAGATATCATCAAAAAGATGAAAAGGCAGCATACTCAATGGAAGACAATATTTGGAAACCACATATCTGATAAAGGTTTGATTTCCAATCTATATAAAGAGATCATACAACTCAACAACAAAAGACCAAACAACACAATTTTAAAAAGGGCAAAGTAATTAAATAGACATTTCTCCAAAGAGGAAATACAAATGGCCAAAAAGCACATGAAAAAAATTTTCCATATCACTAGCTGTTAGGGAAATGAAATCAAAAGGACAATGAGATATCAAATCACACCACATAGAAAGACCATTAATAAAAGAAAAAACAGAAAATAATAAGTGCTGGAGAGGATGTGGAGAAATGAAAAAACTCCTTAACTGTTGGTGGGAATGTAAAATGGTGTAGCCTTTGTGGAAGACAATTTGGCAGTTCCTCAGGAAGCTAAATATACAACTGCTATATGATCCAGCAATTCTTCTACTAAGAATATATCCAGAAAAACTGAGTACTATGACACAAACATCTGTACACAATGCTCACAGCACCATTATTACAATTGCCAAAGGATGGAAACAACCTGAGTGTTCATCAACTGATGAATGGATAAAGAAAATGTGGTATAAACAAGTGGTGGAATACTATGCTGCTGTAAGTAGAAATGAAATTGGGACCCATTTGATAACATGAGCCTTGAAGACAGTATTCTATGTGAAATAACCCAGACACACGAAGACAAATACTGCATGGTCTCATTAATATGAATTAAATACAAAGACTAAATGCATGGAGTTAAAACCTGGGGTATAGTTTATTAAGAGAAAGGAGGGCTCAAAAGGGGTACTGATGCTTAACGTATATAGAAGTTTTAATTAACTTGACTGTAAGGGTTTGGAAATGGATAGAGGTGACAGTAATACATTATAGTGAGCAATAATTGTTTTTTAAATGGGATTTTGATTGAAAAAGGTAGTCTAGAGATGAAAATATCAATTGAAAGAAAGCTAGAGAATAATCTAGAGACTGAATAATATAGTTAACACAGAGGTTGATGAGAATTCTGGTTAATAGTACAAATACAAGTACATCCTTCTATGAACTAGAACAAATGCGCATCACTATTGCAAAGGTAGTAAGAATGTGGAGAAGAATAGGAAAAACACAATTAAATTAACCTATGGATTATACTTAATAGCAGCAATGTAATATTCTTGCATGGATGCCAAAAATGTACTGCATAGGGGGTTATGGAAAAAATATACCAAATATATACTATAGACCATAGTTAGTGGTAATAGTCTCATGATATTATCTCATAATTTGTAACAAAAGCTTCACAACACTGTAGTGTGTTGGTGGAAGGATATTTTATAGGAATTCTGCAAATGTACATGATTGTTTTCTAAGTTCACAACTTCCCTAATAAAAATATATTTTTTAAAAAGACCAATATTTCCTTTGTTCTGTTGTGTAGTCTTACAGAAACTTTTCCCTATTCCTCAGGTTTATTTGACTCTTAGATTTATTGAAGAAACAGGAATCCTGTACGTCACTTTCCAGGTCAGTCCAATCAGATTTTGCTATCCAGGATTTAGGATTTGAGGTTTTGACCAACATTTGTGCAAGCTGATATAGGTAAGGTAGCCCTGGATCATATGCACACAAAAGTATCCTATATTCTTCTATGAATATTTGTTGGTGTAATTTGGGTAAATCTTTAATTTTAGCTCTTAATTCAGTTCAGGTTCAAGTTTTAAATTCTGCTCAAACTGTTAGTCAGATTTCATAGAAGGCTTAATCTTTAAAGGAGTCTGTACTATATCATTTTTCCTCAGTGGGTCAAGAGAAACTGGTTTAGGAAAGCTAAAGCGTAAGTTTTGGGTCAAGGAAAATAGGGTGGGATAAGTATAGTCTTGGTTTGGAGTTCTTTCCTCTTTGTTCTATTTTTGGCCTCTTCATTAAAAAAAAAAAAAAAATCTTTAACTGAAGCTATTGTAGAGTCATTTTGTCCTCTAGCAGCCTTCAAGTAGCCATTTTGGATTTCTCCTGAGTTTTTTTATGCACCATTTTTTTCCTATAAAGTTTCCCAAAGTGGCCATTACAAAGTATAATTGTCCTTCATCAGATCCACCCATGAACACAAAGTCACAGTTCCATAGTGCAAGTATATATAAGAAGTAGTTTTAACAGGAAGAGGAGAGGGAGATTTAGAGCAGAAGACCCCATTTTGCTGTGGTCAACTGTAATGTTTCTTGGATTCTGGGCCATTTGTCTCAGACACTTGGACACCACTCTGATATTAGCAAGATGCCCCAGTGAGTGGAAGTTCCAGAAGGATGCCTGAAACTGATCCCAGAGAGCATAATGATAAGGAAAGGAGCCTCCTAACACAGGAGCAAGAGGACTGGGAAGCTGCTTGCCATGTGACCTATGCTGGGAATTAGCTAGGCCTATGAATACCAAAACCCTATGTCTCTGAGAGAGACAGAAAATAGAGAGCTGGAGAAAGAAATGAAATGAAACCAAATGGAAGGCCTCATGATAGGTTGAAAACAAACCATAGGCACCTAAATCAAAGTCCCAAGTAAAAGGCAGTTGAACTTGATGCAAATTGAAGAGTTCAGATCTATGAAGCAGTTACTGGAGAAATGCATAATACCAACAAACTTACAGCCGACACAAAAGGATTTTTTTTTTATGGGCACCTCAAATGGCCAGTTGCTGGAGTCTGCAGCCCCAGAGGGCACATTCTATATTACACTGTGGCCTCCAAACTTTTGAAAGGCAAATAATAGTTGAGTTGGCAGTCTATGGTGTTTAATTGGGTACACAAAACTTTTGCTACAAAGCCAGAACAAAAGTAATACTTTTCTCACATAAATATTGTTGTAACCTCAAATTTATCTACTCAATAACATAACATACACAATTCAGGTTCAAACTTCCCTAATTTCTCAACATTGGTCTCATTTTTTCAACAAATATGGAGTTAAAGGTTACTATTTACTTTGTGTTTTCATGACTCCTTAGACCCCTTTAATCTAGAAGAATTCCCTTGCCATTTTATTTGTATGTTTTTCTGAGATTTAACTTTTCAAGTATTTCAAGTCAGCTTTCATGCAAAATATCCACAATCTTGTATTTTTATGATATTTTATCAAAATCAAATTTAGGTTAAATATTTTTGGCAACAGAGGCATGTTATGCTTTTTTCTTTAGAGCAAAGTGTGACACCATTACCTTAATTTTTCTCCTTTCTGGTAATGCTAACTTGGATGACTTGGTTGAGCTGTATCTATTAGATATTTCTATGGTAAAGAATATATGCTCCTTTTCTAAATAAAATAAAATCTGTAGAGTAATATATGGAATCTATGTAAAAGTTCTGATCCCCAGTAGCAGTTCAACAATTACTCAGCATTCATTGACAATATTTGCTTGAATCAACTACTACATTGGAGGTGAAAAAATTGTAATTTTTCTGATATCTATCTGGCTTCATTCTGAAAAGAAGAGCTTTTTCTTAAAAGCTAAAATATTTTAATATAAACTTTTAAATTTTATGACTGTTTTAGATTTACAGAAAAATTGTGGTAGTAATACAGAGAATCACAATATATGACACATATATTTTTCCTATCATTAATGATAATTTTAGATTACCAAGATATACTTGTTACAAAATGACCAGCACTGATATATTATTATTAACTAAACACCAACATTATTCAGATTTCCTTACTTTTGCTCATTGTTCTTGTTCTGTATTATGTTCCCACCCAGGATATAGCATCTATTTCGTCTTCAAGTCTCTTTAAGCTGCTTTTGACAGTAAAAACTTCTCAGGTTCTTCTTGTTTAAGAGCTTGGCAGTTTTGAAGAATATTCCTTTAGTATTTTGTACAATATCTTTAAATTGGTATTTTTCTGAATTTTTTCTTGAGATTAGACTGGTGTGAGGAGTGTCAAAATTAAGTAAACATTTTCATCAACTATCAATAACAAAGTTTATAAGTTCCCAGAGTTGGTTTCCAGGTTCTTGGTTATGTTATAAGAAGGAATTCAGAGATGCACTACAGTTATGAGAAAGTTAGAAAAAGAGATTAACAGAAATAAAGTACACACTCAGACAAGAATGTGGGCATGCTCAAGCTAGAGACATGTGCCCTGTGTTCTGTGGTTCCATGTTTTATGGGTTACCCAAGGGGTTTAGGGTCTGTGCTGATTGGCATATTTGAGACAACATGAGGGAGATTTATTGGATGGTTTGATTTTTAGGGGTTGCTGTCCAGTGGCAACTGGCTTCTGCCTGCTCTCCATGAGCTCAGTAGGGCACAGTGTCTGGTGATGATTGGCTTCTGGCCACTGTCCACAAGCCCTTCTGGTGTTTGCTGTGTGAGGTAATATGAAAGTGGGTATGATTTGGTGCCCCTCTTGCCCCTTCCCTCTTTCCCTTTATGTGATGTTGTTGCAGGCTACCTTCTGATAATGCAGCTGTTGGGTGTGTCCTACAAGTTTCCTGCTGATAATTTTTCTGTCAGTCAGCAGGCTGATGCAAGACAACAGGCTGTTGTTTCAGCCTCTCTCACCATGTGGTGTTTGTGTGGCTTATTGGGTTTTCTGTCCCACCTCTTGATGTCCCTTTTCAATCCTCTCTCAAATCCCTCCTGAGAGAGTTTTACACCATTAATTTTAAAAGGGAACTGAAGGGTGCAGGTCATTTTTCTATATCTGCTTCCTGCTGATTAGAAATTGTAGCCCCTGCCTGACAGGATGTAAAAATCTTTTGTTATGCTGCTGGGTTTAGGAAGAGGGGTGCTTGCATTAATGTTTTGAGACTGTGTGATATCCACACATAAGTAGAATTTGGTTTTGGTATGCATTATTTGTGGAAGAGATAAATTTAACTAGGAGCTTAAGTATACAGAGGTGTTGTAAGAGTATAGGAAGGATGGTTGAGAAGGGGTGTATAAGCCAAGAGGATTGAGAAGAATGAGAATAGAGTGCAGCTGGCATCATTTTCTAGTCTTGATGTTGGGGCAATAAGGTTTTGTTTTTTTTTTAAAGGTTTCTTGGACTTTAGAAGCCTAGCTGATAGAGAAGAGGGTGTTGTCATTAGGTACTTAGGTTTTACTTTTTGAAGAGATATTTCAGACCACCCAATGGATGGCACTTGAAGATTTCAGCAGGTGTCTCTGTTGCATTGGCACTTTTTTTTTTTTGGACAGTGGGCTTTACTTGGGATAAATGCACCCAGCCGGCAATCCCTTTACCTTTAACACACAAAAGTCCATTTGGTTGTGTGCAGCCGCAATGTTAGCAACCCAATTGTGGAAGACATAGGATGAGGTCATTTGAAGCAGGAAGATTAGCCAAAAGATGCAAACATAAATGTTTAGTGGGTGTGTGGAAAAGGAGATCTTCTCTGGTAAGAAAAATGTCAGATTAGCTGATAAGCCCCAGCTCTCTCTCAAAAACATCAGAGAAAGAGCTAAAAGCTGTCCAAGGGATCTGTTTTGGGGGTCAGCAAGCCAGGACACTGCCTCACAACTCCCAGGAGGGTGAGGGACAGAGAGATGAAGAAGCTAAAATGATAAAGTATGAGTTACTCAATCCTCCCAGCTGCTGGGAAGGTGTCCCCTTCTCCACTCCCAGTGGGAAATCACCTAACTGCAGTTGACTGAGAGTGGAGCAGATGTCTTCCTCACTGTCAGCTGTTACAAGGGTAAAGGGAGGGGAAGGAAGTCAGGGGATTTTTCTTCAGTGAATTTGGCCAATGGAGCCTGCTTTGAATCTCAGCTCTGGCCAAATGAAAACAGAGGAAAACAGAAAAAAATATACACCTCTCTGTTAATGTGCACCACTATGCATCATCTGCTGGCAGTTCTGGAAATTACATGAACAAAAACTGCTTTTGAGTTACCTCAACCCTAGCCAAGTGAGAAAGTCTGTGCCAGTAGTGACTCCCTGGCATGAATTTGATAAATATTGCTGTGCAATTTTGAAGATTTACCCAATATGGTAAAGTGTGTATATGAAAAATGTACAGCAAGCATTGTACTCAATGGTAAAAGAATGAAAGCTTTCCTGCTGAGATCAGGAATAATACAAAGATGCCCACTGATACCATATAATTCAATATTGTGCTTGAAGTTCTAGCTAGAGAAATTAGGCTAGAGAAAGAAATGAAAGGCTCCCCAATAGGAAAGGAAGAATTAAAACTTTCACTATTCACTGATGATATGATCCTATACCTAGAAAATGATGAAAAATCCACAACAAAGCTACTAGAATTAATAGACAAGTTAGGCAAAGTGGCATGATACAAGATTAATATACAAAAATCTATAGCATTTCTGCACACTACTGATGTGCAATCTGAGGAGGAAATCAGAAAAGAAATTACATTTATAATAGTGACTATAACAATCAAATATTTAGGAATAAAGTTAATCAAAGATGTAAAGGACTTGTGTGGAGATTAGGCTAATATGTCAACTCGGCCAGGTAATTGTGCCCTGGTCTTTGATCAAGAATGCACTGGACTAATTGAAATACAAAGATATTTAAGGACTTTAGACATCAGTGAATTTACTGCATAGGTGGCTGATTACATCTACAATCAACCAGCTCATCTTTGGGCAGCCAGCATTTTCTGGAAATTCATCAAGTACCTTCATTGGACTTCCTCAGTCCACTGGTTTGCAGCATGCCTGTGGAATCTGGAATTGTGCATCACCAGGGTCACAATGCAGAATTTTATAAAATCACATGCTCTTTACACATATCTCCTATTCATTCTGTTTCCTTAGAGAATCCTGACTAATACAACCTTTATTCAGAATACTAAAAAGCACTGCTAAAAGAAACTAAAGAAGACCTAAATAAAAGGTATGATATTCTGTGTTCATGGATTGGCAGACTAAATATCACTAAGATGTAAATTCTATCCACACTGATTTACAGATTCAACACAATCTCAATAAAAATCCCAATTACCTTTTTTTTTTTAAGAAATAAAAAAACTAATTATTTGGACATGTATGCCCATGTCCCTAAATGGAGTTGGGAAATTTTCAGCCATTATTTCCTCTAATACTTCCTCTGTGCCCTTTCCCTTCTCTTCTTCCACTGGGATGACTTTATTGCATGTATTTTTGCATTTCATGTTTTCATTCAAGTCCCTAAGTCCTTTCAGGATTTTTTCTATCTTTTTATCTCTCTATTCTACTATCTGCCTGATTTCAGATGCACTATCTTCAACATTGCTGATTCTTTCTTCTGCCTGTTGAAATCTGCTGTTATATGCTTCCAGTGTATTTTTGATTTATTGAATTATGCCATTCATCACCATCATATCCATTATCTTTTTATGTATGTTTAAAATTTTTTGGTATGTTCTCCCAGTATCTTCTTAATATCCTTAATCTCTTCCTTCCCTGCATTAAGTTGATTCATGATATTAGTTTAAACATGTCCGATTAGTTGTTCCATGTTCTGCATCTCCCCCTGTTTTTTAGTTGTTCATTTGACTGGGTCATGTCTTCCTGGTTTTAATATGACTTTGCAATTTTTTGTTGGTGTCTAGACACCTGCTTATCTTGATGGGCATATTCAGTTGGTTTTCTTCTCTTTCTGCTCTAGGGTTTTATTTTGTTGCTTTTTTTTGTTTGTGTAGTTAAGTTTCATGTTGATAATTCATTCTTCTTATTCTATTCCCTTGCTGTTG
>JAQZBX010047780.1:0-20377 GCA_029593785.1 Cabassous unicinctus
TATATCTATCCTTGAGCAAATACCATGAAGTTTTGACTACTGTAGCTTTGTAGTATGCTTTAAAGTCAGGTAGCTGGGGGGAAGGTAAATCATTTATATACTGAGATTGGCTTAGAGAGAGGTCACATTTGAGCAACAAGAAGGCTCTCAGGAGGTAAATTTTAGGCACCCTCTAACTCTAAGCTAAGTTTCAATTTCAGGAGTAAACGTTCATAAGTATAGTTATCAATATTGAGGACCTATCAACAGAACTTTCTCCTTCACTAGTCATTGCCCCTGTACTCAGGGGATCCTTGCTGTTCCATTAGAGAATGAAGCAGAGCTTCCCAGGAAGAGAATTCAATATTCTTTCAGTTACTTTGTGAATCTCCACCCGCCATGACAATGTCCCATGAAGAATTGAACATATTTATATGCCTTTTATTCATGCCCAGTTGACCCTTCTCCCATGTATCTCCCATCACCGACACCCCACACAAATGATCCACCCCTGTCATAGTTGTAACCCTTCTGTGATACAAAACTTCTTCAAAAATGAAACCAACAAAATAGCCAAATGTAATTAATTAAAAAATGAAATAATAATAAGAGTTTTAAAAATAAGAAATAAAATACAAAAAAAGATTTGGAGTAATAAAAAGTAATGAAAAAATATTTTTAAAAATTTTGACATCATGTCTTTCATAACTGTAAGATCTGTTGTCTTGTGTGTATAGTGATATTTTCTTCCATTTATTCCCCTAGTGTCTTACTTTATTCATTTTTTCTTCAAACAAGTTTAAGTTTATAAGACTCCTGGGAATGAGACTCCCTGGCACCAAGGGATTGCTACCAAGCACCAACTAGCAATGCAACTGGAAAAAGACCTTGACTAAAAGGGGGAAAGGTAAAGACAAATGAATTTATATGGCTAAGAGACACCAAAGTGAGTTGGGAGGTCATTCCAGAGGTTATGCTTATGCATGTCTAAGCAAGATCTCATTGACTGCTAAAGTAAATACTACCTCAAATAGTGGGGCTCATGAAGGCTCTTGAAACTTCCAGAAACTACAGTCAGGGCAGATATCTCAGGAATTTGGTGCCTTGCCAGTGGGCCCTACTTTGGAAATTATGCCCCCTTTTGACAGAGTTTGACTCAGTTGTGGATTCCCTAAACATGTCTCTTCTGAACCTTCTATTTGAACCTATAGTTAGTATTAGGGTTGATAGTTGTATGTCCAAGAGACAAAAATCTTTGGGTTGTCCATGTGCCAGTTGGCCCTGAATCTCAATGGAATTGCAACATCTACTCTCCAGTTCATCGGACTCAACCAGGACAACTAACAAGGAAATGATGATGGACAACCATCCAAAGGAACCAAGAGATTCTACAAGTGTAAGAAACAAAATACTATTTATCTGCCCCATGGGATCAAAGCCCCCTTTCAAATAGAGGTGGAGTGGGCATCACCATCACAGAATCCTCAGGAATGGGAAGTGAACTATGGACTAAAATAGACTTCCTGGTATTCTACTATAAATTTATTGTGATTTTAGCAATGGCAGAAATTATATCCTTGATGAGGAGGCAGTGGCCACTGGAGGTTCTGAGAGCAGGGAAGGGAAAAACAGGTGAAATATGGGGGCATCTTTGGGACTTGGGAACTGTCCTGAATGACATGACAATGACAGATACAGACCATTATATGTAGATTGGTCTGTTTAGTTCTTCTATTTCTACTTCCATATATGTAGTTTGATATGTCTTTCTAAAAAAAATTGTACATTTCATCTAAATTGTCCTTATTCTTGCCATACAATTTTTCAATGTATCCTCTTATGATTCTTTATTTCTTTGGGGTCAGAGGTGATATAACCTATATATTTCTGATTTTATTTATTTGAATCTTCTCTTTTTTTTTCTTTGCTAGCCTAGCTAAGGGTTTTTCTATTTTATAAATTTTCTCAAAGAACCAGCTTTTGGTTTTTTAATTCTTTCTAATTTTTCTTATACTCAATTTCATTTAATTCTACTCTATTCATTGTTATTTCCTTCCATCTGCTTGCTTTGGGATTAGTTTGTTTTTCTTTTTCTAGTTCCTCCAGGTGTGCAGTTAAGGCTTTGATTTTAGCTCTTTGTTTCTATTTTTAATTTAGGTATCTAGGGTTATAAATTTTCCTCTCAGCACTCATTTAGCTACATCCCACAAATTTTAATTTTTTTTTTTTCCATTTTCATTTCCTTCGAAGTAGTTTCTATTTCTCTGGCAATTTTTTCCTTGACAAACTGATTATTTAAGGGTGTGTTGTTTAACTTCCATACATGGTTCCTAGTCCTGTTCTCCATCCATTATTGATTTCCAGCTTCATTCCAATGTTGTCAGAGAAAGTGCTTTGCATAATTTCAATATTTCTATATTCATTGAGTCTTGTTATATGAGCTATGTGGTCTCTCCTGGAGAATGAGAATGTTCCATGAGCATTCAAGAAGGCTGTGTATCCTGCTGTTTTAGGTTGTAATATTCTGTATAAATCCATTAGGTCTAGTTCATCTAACATATAATCCAAGGTCTCTGTTTTTTACTGAGATTCTTTCAAGATGATCTGATTAATCCTGAAAATGCTATATTGAAGTCCTCCACTCTGATTGTAGAGGCATCTATTTCTCCCTTTAGTTTTACCAATATTTGCTGCATGTACTTTGGAGCACACTGTTTGGTACATAAATATTTATGATTGTTCCTTCTTCTTGGAATAGTTCCCCTTTTATTATATATAATGTCCTTCTTTGTCTTGTACAACACTTTTGCATTTAAAGTCTATTTTATCCAATATTAGTATAGCAACTTCTGCCAATTTTGGTTTAAGTTTGCATGTAAAATGCTTTTCCAACCATTCACTTGCAACCTGTTTATTTTTCCATGTGACTAAGGTGAGTTTCTTGTAGACAGCATATAAATGGGTTATATTTCCTTATCCATTCTGCCAATCTGTGTCTTTTGATGGGACAGTTTAATCCATTATCATTCAATTTTATTACCTTCAAGGCAGTACTTATATTAGTTATTTTTCTTTAGCTTCATATATGTCATATTTGTTTTTATTTTTCTTTTTTTTTTTTTACTTAATAAATAATCTTCCTTTCTACGCTCTCCTTCAACCTTTTCTGTTCTGATTGCTTTCAACCAGTAGAACTCCCTTTAATATTTCTTGAAGTTAAGACTCTTGTTGACAAATTCTCCAAATTCTGTTTAACTGCGAATATTTTTAACTCTATCTTGTTTTTAACAATTTTATTTATTTATTCATTCCTCCCCCCTTGTTGTTTTTGCACTCATTTTCTCCTCTCTGTGTCAATTTACTGTGTGCTCTCTGTGTCTGCTTATCTTTTCTTCTCATCTTCTCTTTAGGAGGCACTGGGAATTGATCCTGGTACCTCTGATAGGGTAGAGAGGTGCTCAATTGTTTAAGCCACCTCAGGTCCCTGGTTTGTTGTGTCTCTTATTGTGTCTCCTCTTTGTCTCTTTTTTTGTTGTTGCTGCATCAGCTCTCAGGATGGGCCAGCTCTCTGTGCAGGCCAGCTCTCTGTGTGGGCCAGCTCATCACACAGTCCAGCATGCTGCATGGGCCAGCTTGCCACGTAGGCTAGCTTGCCATATGGGCCAGCTCACCTTCACCAAGAGGCCCCAGGAAATGAACCCACGACCCCCCATATGGTAGACAGGAGCCCAATCACTTGAGCCACATGCGCTTCCCTCTGACTCATTTTTGAATGTCAGTCATACTACCCAAAGTGATCTATAGCTTCCACATAATCCCTATAAATCCCCCAGGTGACTTTTTAGAAGAAATGGAAAAGCTGATCCTCATTCATAAGCATTTATATTTCACCAAGACTCCAGTACCACCTTCGGGTGTTACATCAATTTATTTCATGACTTTTGGTCCATTTATACTCTTTGAAAGAAGGCACAATATTGAACCCTTTCTCTTCATCCCAGAACATAGTTTAGTGCTTACCATCCAGTATTGTTGAATAAATATTAGTTGTATGACTGAGAAAACAAATAGTTTATTGAGGTGAACTAATGTTGTTAACTATGGGGGAGAAAGGAGAAGAAGTGAGATCAGAGGAAATTCTATTTAGAGTGGGCAACCCAATGTATGAGAGCCAACTCCAGAAGATACAGAAGATATTTTAGTGTATCCAGAATTTTTGTCTGTAATCAGATATAAGGAAATCATTTTAAGAATCCTTGCCATACTAGAGCCGACACATAAAGAGAAGTGACCTCCTTATGGGAGGAAGGTATCCACTGGGATAAGAGATGAACATAGAGCTCCATGACGGTCTCCCAAGGGTCTAAATCAGCATGAGTTTGTATTGTGGTTTTCTCTCTTTCCTCCATAGAACTAAATACACAGGGAGTAGAGTGACAAAAGAATACTTCATTAATGATACTCATGGGAATAAAATCCCTATGGTATGGAAACCCTAAACACTTCTGCTATAATACTTCTAGTTTACTAATTTCTGGTGATGGGAAAACACAATTGCTTCTTCTAGAGACCTCATGAGTGATTCCATCTCTCTGTCTTTCCTGGGAGCAGCGTTTCCAACTTCATCCATCATTCAAGGAAGAATCTACCTTAGTGAAATAAGATCCTCCCTTCTCTGATAACTGTAGGTTAAGTCAAATAATCTTCATAGGTGCTGGAGGAATGTATTATGTCTGTATGGACCTCCTCTATTGGTAATAATTGTAGGGCATCAGTAGGGTATATATGTAAAGAAAGCCTAATCAAACAAAGTCCTGCCTACTTAAAAAGCCTGACTATTGAGGGGGATAATGGATACACTATGATAACTTCTTTTTCCAATCTGTCTCCTCTGGTGTTAGCTCTCATTCATGGGGTTTCCCACTGTCAGCATCATTTTACTTTTTTTCACTGTGTATTTTTATTCTACAATTATAGGGTGTATCTCTATAACCACATTCATTCATTTCTTTCTTTAAAATTTTAATAAATATATTATTTATTTTTTTAAAAAAGATACTTAGAATACATAAATGTTACACAAAAATTATAGGGATTCCCACATGCCCCACCTCCCACACCTCCCACAACATCCCACATAAACATCCTTCATTACTGTGGCACATCACCTGCAATGGATGTACACATACAGAGGCTTTGCCATTAATCACGGACCATAGTTCACATTGTAGACCACACTCTCTCCCCTACAGTTCTGCATGATATATGATGATATAAAATGGCCTATATCTGTTGCTGCAGTGTCACTCAGGACAATTCCCAAGTCCCGAAAAAGCCCCTGTATTTCAACTGTTTTTCCCTCTCCCTGCCCCCCAGAGCATCCAGTGGTCACTGGCTCCACATTAATGTTGTAATTTCTTCCATTGCTTGAATCACAATATGTCTATAACAGAGCACCAGTAAGTCCACTCTAGTCCATAGCTCTTCCCCCCATTCTGAGGAGATTGGGATGGTGTTCACTCCACCTCCAATTGAGAGGGGGCTTATATCCCATGGATAAGGTGGATGGGATTCTCCTGCCTGCAGCTTCAGACTCTCTCCATTCCTTGGGATGGCTGTTGCCCATCATCATTTCCCCAACAGGTGTCCTGGGTGAGTCCATTGAGCTGTAGAGTAGGAGTTGCAGCTCAACTGAGATTCTGGGTCCAGCTGGCACATGGACAGGCCAAAGACTCCAGTCTCTGGATGTACACCTACAAACTCCACCACCACGTATAGGTTTGAAGAGAAGGGACAGATGAACCATGTGCAGGGAAGACATATTTGAGTCCAACTCTGTCACTCTCAGGAGCACAGATTCCAAAGTAGGGCCCACTGATAAGGCACAAAACTTCAGGGCAATTCACCCTGACATAGGATCTAGGTGTCTCCAGAGCCCTCAGGAGCCCCCCTATTTGGGGTGATATCCACTTTGGAAGCCTATGAATTCCTACTGAGATGTGCATAAGTGTTACCTCAGGGATGAACTCCCAACTCACTTTGAAGTATCTTAGCCATATGAACTCAATTGTCTTTAACCTTTCCCCCATTTATTCAAGGTCTTTTTCCAGTCGTATTGCCAGTTGGCATTTGGTAGTAATCCCTCAGTACCAGGGCACCTCATCCCCGGTAGTAATGTCCCAAGCTGGGAGGAAGGTAATGCATTCATATGCTGAGTTTCGCTTAGAGAGAGGCCACGTTTGGGCAACAAGGAGGCTCTTAGGAGGCAACCCTTAGGCACCCCATAACAAAAGGCTAAGTTTCAATTTCAAGAGCAAAACTCGTAAGGCTAGTCATCAATAACAAGGGCCCATCAGTGGATCATCTTCCTTTGCCAGAAACTCTCCCTGCACTTGGGGGACTGTTGCTGCTCCCTTGGAGAATGTGGCAGATCTCTCCAGGATGGGAATTCATTATTTTCTCCTTTATTGAGTGATTCTCCACCCTCTGTGGCCATGCTCCATGAACATTTGAACAATTTTATATACCTTGCATGTATGTTTCATGTGAACTTCCTCCCATGCACCCCCCATCCCTGACATCCACCAACAATGATCCTGTCCCACCCCAGTTGTAACCCTTCTGTGATCCAAAGCTTCTTTAAAATGAGGCCAATACAATAGCCAAATACAATTAATATGAAAATGAAATAATGATAAGTTTATATTTAAGAGATTAAATACATGAAAACTTAAACAAAAACTAAAAATTAAATTAAAAGATTGGGATATTCAAAAAATGAAAATAAAAAAATAAAAATAATAATAAATAAATAAAATTTGAAAAAAAATTTTTTTGACATCTTGCCTTTTATCACTGTAATATCTGGTGTCCAGTCTGTACCATGGTACCATCCACATCTCAATCCCCAGTGTCTCACTATTTTTTATTTTGTTTTCAAAGAAGTTTTAGGTCACAGTAAAGTCACACGCAGAATACAAGAGACTCTCATATATCCAAACTCCTCCCCCTTTCCTCACCCCATATTAAAACCTTTTTGTATGTTGATGGTAGCATTGTTATAAATGATATACAGATAGTGAAACATAGCTACTAAACATTGTCAATGCTTTACATTATGGTTTATATTTTAGACCATACACTTTTATAAATTTTGATGATATTTACCATGTCCTGTGTTCATCACTATAAGGAAATGAAAAACATTTCCACTGACCACTAAATACCTCCTGTTTGATCTATTCTATTCCTCCCTCCCTATCATCCCAGGGGCCACGATGAAACCATGGCTTGACTCATTGGATGACAAGATTCATAGTTACATGCAACAAGAGCTCTTGACACACTAGTTTTTCCTCCCTTATTAGGAACTGCCCTTGTTCTTGAGAGACCCCCGCCTGTATATTTCTGAATGAATCGGTCCTCCCAAAGATGGGAGTCCATCTCCTTCCCACTCATTATGTGGGTCTCCACCTACTGATACAACACATTATGACAGGATGAACACTCACACACTCCCTAGAAGCCTGCTCCAGGTGTGCCCTGTCGCAAATGCCGCCCCCCCCAACCAACACCCTAGACCAGTGACACTTGCATGTCATATTGCTATAACAGCATTCCCACCTTTACACTTTCAACCTCATACTCATAAATCACAGGTGTTCACCAGGTCCCTCTCCCAGCTCTTCCCGCAGTATCCTGGGTATTCTAACCCACCCTCCCAATCTAACTACCTGTCAACCCTGCACCACCAAACCCAATAATATCACTACCCACCTGTCCTATCTCTTCAATATGCAACTACACTTTATCACTTTACCATAGATTACATCCATATGGATGATGGCTCACAACTTTCTCTTCTCTTCCTCTTTCTTGTAAACCTATCTTTCAGACAATAGCTCTCTAAGACTGCTCAATTTCCTTAATTCATATCTGTGAGGTCATGTACTCTTCATTGTTCAATGCCTGGCTTGCCTCACTCAACATAAGGTCTTCAAGATTCATCCACGTCATCCTGTGTGTTAGCACTTTATTCCTTCTTACAGATGAGTAATATTCCCTTGTATGTATTGTATGTACCACATTTTGTTTATCGATTCATCTCTTGATGGGCACCGGGGTTGATTCCAACTTTTGACAATAGTGAACAATGCCGCTATGAAAATTGGTGTGCATATATCTGTTCATGTCTTTGCTTTCAATTCATCTGGGTATATACCCAGAAGTAGAGTCACTGGATCACATGGAAGATCTATAGTTAATTTTTTGAGGAATTGCCAAACTGTCCTCCACAGTAGCTGGACCATTCCACAATCCCACAAGCAGGGGATGAGGGTTCCCATTCCTCCACATCCTCCCCAACACTTATAGTCTGCTGTTTTTTTAATAGCCGCCATTCTAATGGGTGTAAGATTATATATCATTGTAGTTTTGATTTGCATTTCCCTAATAGCTAGTGATGTCGAGCATTTTTTTCATGTGCTTTTTAGGCATATGTATTTCTTTTTTGGAGAAGTGTCTTTTCAGGTCACTTGCCCATTTTTTAAATGGGTTGTTTGTCTCTGAATTTTTGAGTTGGAGGAGTGCTTTATATATATGAGATATTAGGGTCCTAACAGACATATAGTTGCCAAATATTTTCTCCCATTGGGTAGGCTGCCTTTTTATTTTCTTGATAACGTCCTTTGAGGTGCAAAAGTTTTTAATTTTGAGGAGATCCCATTTATCTATTTTTTCTTTTGCTTCTTGTGCTTTGGGTGTGTAGTTCAGAAACCATTTCCTATTAAAAGATCTTGTAGATGCTTCCATACATTATCTTCCATGGTCTTTATGGTCTTGGCTCTTATTTTTAGATCTTTGATCCATCTTGAGTTGATTTTTGTATAAGGAGTGAGATTGTGTTCTTCTCTCATTTTTTTTGGATATGGATATCCAGTTCTCCAAGCACAACTTGTTGGAGAGGCCATTTTCTCCCAACTGAGTGGGCTTGGTGGCCTTGTCAAATATCAGATGACTGTATATGCAAGGATCTATATCAGAACTCTCAATTCAGTTTCATTGGTTAGTATATCTATCCTTGTGCCAATACAGTTTTGACCACTGTAGCTTTGTAGTATGTTTTAAAGTCAGGAACTGTGATACTTCCATCTTCATTTTTCTATTTCAATATGTCTTTGGCGATTCAGGACCTCTTACCCTTCCAAATATATTTTTAGTTAGTTTTTCCAATTCCTTAATAAATACAGTGTTGATTTTTATTGGGATTTCATTAAATCTGTAGATTAGTTTGGGTAGGATAGACATCTTGATGATGTTTACTATTCCTATCTATGAACAGGGAATATTCTTCCATTAATTCAAGTCTTATTTGATTTCCTTTAACAGTGTTGTGTAGTTTTCTGTATATAAGTTGTTTACATCTTTAGTTAAATTTAATCCTAGGTATTTGATTCTTTTCTTTAATATTGTTAATTGCATTTTTTTTATTTCCTCCTCAGATTGCTTGTTATTGGTATGAAGAAATGCTACTGATTTTAAAGCATTGATCTTATACCCTGCGATATTACTGAACTCCTTTATAAGTTTTAGAGGCTTTGTTGTACATTTCTTAGGGTTTTCTATGTATAGGATCATGTCGTCTGCAAACAATGAAATTTTTACTTCTTCTTTTCAAATTAGGATGCCTTTTATATCTTTTTCTTGCCTTAGTGCTCAAGCAAGTATTTCTAAGACAATTTTAAATAGGAGTGGTGATAGTGGGCATCCTTGTCTTGTTCCTGATCTCAGAGAGAAGGCTTTTAGGATTTCACCATTGAAGATGATGTTAGCTTTGTGTTTTTCATATATACCCTTTATCATATTCAGAAAGTTTCCTTCTATGCCTATCTTTTGCAGTGTTTTCATCAGGAAAGTGTGCTGTATTTTGTTGAATGCTTTTTCTGCATTTATAGAGATGATCATGTGATTTTTTTCTTTTGATCTGTTTCTGGGGAGTATTACATTGATTGATTTTCTTAGCTGATCCATCCTTGCATACCCGGGATGTTTTCCACTTGGTCATGGTGCATAATTCTTTTGATATGTTGTTGAATGCGATTAGCGAGTATATTGTTGAGGATTTTACCATCTAGTTTCACTAGAGAGATTGGTCTGTAATTTTATTATCTTGTGATATTTGTTTGTCTTTGGTATTAGAGTAATTTTGGCATCATAGAATGAGTTAGGCAATGTTCCTTCTACTTCTATTTTTTGGAAGACCTTAAGCAGGATTGATGTTAGCTCTTTCTGGAATGTTTAGTAGAATTCACCTGTAAAGCTGACTGGCCCTGGGCTCTTCTTAGTTGGGAGGTTTTTTATGACTGAGTCTATCTCCTTACTTGTAATTGGACTGTTGAGATCAATAATTTCTGCTTTCATCAATGTAGCCTGCATGTGAGTTTCTAGGATTTTGTCCATTTCAACTAAATTATCATTCTTGTTGGCATATAATTTTTCAAATTAGCCTCTAATGATACTCTTTATTTTTATGAGGTCAGTAGTGATATCCCCTTCCTCATTCATTATTTTGCGTATTTGTGTCTGCTCTTTCTTTTTCTTTGTTAGTCTGGCTAAGGGCTTGTCAATTTTATTGCTCTTCTCAAAGAACCAGCTTTTGGTTATATTTATTTTTTCTAGTGCTTTCTTGTTTTTTATTTAATTTAGTTCTGCTCTAATCTTTGTTATTTCCTTCTTTCTACTTCCTTTGGGGTTAGTTTTTTTGTTTTTCTAGTTCCTGCAGGTGTGCAGTTAGGTCTTCAATTTTAGCTCTTTCTTCTTTTCCAATACATGCATTTATGGCTATGAATTTCCCTCTCAATACAGCTATGGCTGCTTCCCATTGGTTTTGACATGATGTGTTTTCATTTTCATTAATTTTAAGGTAGTTACTGATTTCTTTTGAGTTTTCCTCCTTGACCCACTGTTTGTCTAAGAGTGTGCTGTTTAACTTCCATATCATTGTGCCTAATCTGGTTCTCTAGCCCTTGTGAATTCCAATTTCATTCCATTGTGGTCAGAGATATGACTTTGTATAATCTCAATCTTTCTGAATTCATTGACAGTTGTTCTGTGGCCTAGCATGTGGTCTATCTTGTAGTATGATCCATGTGCACTCAAGAAGAATGTATATCCTGCTGTATTTGGGGGTAGTGTTCTGTATATGTCTATTAGGTCCAATTCCTCTAATGTATTATTCAGAGTCTTTGTTTCTTTATTGATCCTTTGTTGGGATGTTCTGTCTAATGGTGATAACGGTGTATTAAGTCCCCACGATAATTGTAGAGGCATTTATGTCTCCACTTATTTTTTCCAGTGTTTGCTTTATTTATTTTGAGGAGCCCTGATTAGGTGCATAAATGTTTATGATTGTTCTTTCTTCTTGAAAGATTACCCCTTTTACTATTATATAGTGCCCATCTTTGTCTCTTACAATAGTTTTGCATTTAAAGTCTATTTTGTCCGATATAAGGATAGCTACTCCTGCTCTTTTTTGGTTAGTGTTTGCTTGTAAAATTGTTTTCCATCCATTCACTTTCAGCCTCCTTGAATCTCTGGTTCTAAGGTGGTTTTCTTCTAGACAACGTATAGATGGATCATATTTCCTTATCCATTCTGCCAATCTGTGTGTCTTGACTGGTAAGTTTAATCCATTAACATTCAGTGTTATTACTCTCAATGAATTTCTTACTTCAGCCATATTTTCTTTGGGTTTATGTATGTCATATGTTATTTTTATTTCTCCTTTTGTTTTTTTAGTTGTTCTTACACTCTCCCCCAACTCCCTCTCTCCTGTTTTACCTTTCAACCTGTAGAACTTCCTTTAGTATTTCTTGAAGTGCAGGTTTCTTATTGACATAATCTCTTAATTTTTGTTTATCTGTGAATATGTTGAACTCTCCATCATTTTTGAATGCCAGTTTTGCTGGATAGAGAATTTGTCACTGTAAGTTTTTTTTCTTTTAGTTCCTTGACTATGTCATACCACTGTCTTCTTGCCTCCATGATTTCAGCTGAGAAATTAGCACTTAATCTGATTGTGCTTCCCTTGTATGTGATGGTTCTCTTTTCTCTTGCTGCCTTGAGTATTTTCACTTTGTCTTGAGCATTGGACATTTCGACAAGTATATGTCTTTGAGTAGGCCTTTTGAGATTTATACTGTTTGGGGTGTGCTGTGCTTCCTGGGCATGTACATTCATCTCCCTCAATAGGTTGGGATGTTTTAAGCCATTATTGCCATCAACTCTGCTTCTGGGATGCCTATAATGTGTATGTTTGTGCTTTTTTGCATTGTTGGTTAAATTCCTAAGTCCCTGCTGGATTTTTTCTGTCTTTTTATCTATCTGTTTTACTATCTGTTTGATTTCAGATGTACTGTCTTCCACATCACTAATTCTTTCTTCTGCCTGTTCAAATCTGCTGTTATGTTATTACAGCATCTTTTTGATTTCTTGGATTGTGCCATTCATCCCCATCATATCCGTTATTTTTTAATATATGTTTACAATTTTTTCATTACGGTCTCCCAGTGTCTTCTTGATATCCTTAATCTCTTCCTTCACTTCATTAAGTTGACCCATTATATTTGTTAGGACAGCTTTGATTAGTTGTTTGATGTTCTGCATCTCTTCCTGGTTTTTAGTTTGTTCAATGGACTGGTCCATGTCTTCCTGTTTCTCAGTATGGTTTGTAATTTTTTGTTGCCCTCTGGTCATCATTTTATCTTGATGGGTTTATTCAGCTGATTAGCTTCTCTCTCTGCTCTAGAGTTTTATTTAGCTTGTGGTTCTGTGTGTGTCTTAAGTTTTCTCTGTGACACTTTGTTCTTCTTGTTTTATTTCATAGCTGTTTTCTATGTTCCCTTGAAGGAAAAAGATTAGTGCCAGAGGAAATGAAAGAGGTAAGAAAGGAAAAAGGATAATAGTAATAATAATAAAGGTTAGAAGAGGAACCATATAAGGCTTAGTAAAATAAATATTTAACTTATGTAGGCAGTGTAGAGTAATAGGGAAGAAAAAGTGGAGTATCTTCAATGGAATGGGAAACCAAATAGAGAAAAATATATAGAGTGATTTAAAAGGCCAGAGTGATGAGGAGAGAGTGAAAGAGTAAAGATAGCACAGAAAGGTAAAAGTTAAAAAAAGAAAAAGTAAACAGAATAGACAAGATAGATATTGAAACCTTTGAAGTTGAGGAGTAATGAAAAATGTGGAATGTAAGAACCATGCAAGAAAGCAGAACATAGAAAGATGAAGGAAGGAAAAGAGATATCATTCTTAGACAAAATCAATATACACAGAAAATGGGAAATCAAGGAAGAAGAAGCACAGCAAAGAAGAAACAAGCTAGCAGCCCTAATTTAAAAAAAGAAAAAAGTGAGGGGCAGGAAAGAGGAAAGAAAAGCAACAAACAAAGAAAAACAAAATAAACACACATGCAAGCAGTCAAACAAAGCTAAGGAAGAACAGCATTCCTTCTTGGGTCCTTGTGGAGCCTCTCAGTCTGCCTGTGTTCATCAATCAATTACCCTGCAGGCTTCTCTCTACATGTTTTCAGGCAGATTTTAGTGAGTAAATTAAGTTAATTTATTTTTAACTAACCCCCCCCTTTTTTTTTTTGGAAAAATAAGGGACCCAAAAGAAGTTATTACAACAATAATGTCTGTATTTTCCCTGTCCTGCATTATCAGCTGGATGTTAGATATCCCGGTGAATCACTACTCTGAGAGGATCTGGAATCAAACTAGGGACCCCATATAATCAAGACAGAAATTCCTCCACTGAGCTAACTTACTAATTGGGTCAGTTAGCTGTTCAGAAAGCTATTTAGTCACTTTCACCTGTAAAGGTTTTACACTCCTGTGGCAGCAGAATTCAGCAGGCTGTAGGAGCAGATCTCCCCTCCCCTCTCCAGGTCAGGTTGAATTCCCTTTTGAAATTCAAATGGGATCCTGATGACTGAGTTCACCTCCCTGAAATGTTTTACAAGCCTCTTCTAGACTCCCCTCTCCTCCCAGGGGACCCAAAATCAGCTTGTGGAAACTTATTAAACACCACCCACTGCCTGACTCCCTTAGGGGAGTTGAAATTCTGATAGTGCTTAGTGTGGAACTATTAAATTGGCTGAGTCTGCCCTCTCTCAAGCCAAGCCTCTGTATCCCAGGGTGGTTAGGTAAATCAGGCTTTCTCAGCAGATTCACCTCTCCCCTCAGCCTGGTACCACTTCAAGCCAGCTGGTGTGTTCCCCAAAGTACTAAGGGTGTCCAGACAACCAAGTTCACCACACCGAAATTATTTATAGGCCTCTTCTAGACCACCCACTCCACTGAGGGGACCTTAAATAGGCTTGTAGTAACTCATTTAGCACTACCACTGCTTGACTCCCTTAGGGGAGTTGAAATTCTATTTGTCCTCAGTGCAGAAGTATTAAATTGGCTGACTCCACCTCTCTCAAGCCAAGCCTCCATATCCCAGGGTGGTTAGGTAATTCAGGCTTCCTTAGCAGATTTTCCTCTCCACTCAGCCTGGAGCCACTTCAAGCCAGCTAGTGTGCTCCCCAAAGCTCCAAGGGGGTCCAGCAACCAAACCCACAGAAAGGAAACCCCTCTCTACCCTCTGCCAGAAGTCTCCCACTCTTGGAGAATGCTCCCTCTCACCGGGTTGCTGATGGGAGTCAGAACTCGCCCTAGCCCTTTGCCCTGAGGGTGGGGCTTAGCTGTCTGCATCCACCATATCCAGCTTGGGGAAAACCCACTGTTTTATCTTGAGCAATCCACCTCCTCCATGTCCAGCTCCCTCCAGATTGATGTCCCAAAGGCTCTCGCTCCATGGGCTCCCTAAACAGCCCACTTGGGCAGGATCCTGTCCCCAATCAGCCATCCTCTGCATGACAGTTGGTGAGTGCCCACCTAAACCAACGCCATCTTGCCCTTCCAATCCCATTCATTTCTTCTTTTAGTCATTCAACAAACATTTAGTCATCAAATACTTAAAGGCAGGCACTAAATATCATTCTGGTAACAAAGAAATGACATGACATTTTTCTTATTATCAAGGAAATTATATTTGAAAAGGACAAGAGATATTGAATTGAGTGCATGCAATATACTAAGATGTAATGAAATCTTGGTGAAGTGGATCCATATCTTTGGATGCACCCTGTGGAGATTAGTGAAAGCTTCAAAAGGGAGCTGATAATTGTACTGAGGTTAGAAAGAGGAACTGGAGTAATTCCAGGAGGATAATTTGATAGAACCAGAACAATAAGAGTTTAGAGGGACAGCAATGTAGGATTCAATCAAGCTTAAGGTTTTGTGAGGTTTTAAGAGCACTTCATATCATTTCATGAACAATGATGGGCAGGGAGGGAAAAGTGGAACATGAGCCTGGCAAGTTGACAGCAGCCAGATAACAGAGAGCCTTGTGTTTCATCCTGAAGATTGATCTTTATGTTTGAAGTTATTGGAGAGTTAGAGCAGGGATTTTAGAAGATGATGTCCATGAAATTTCTGGCCCTGTTGAAAACTCTCTCTGGGTCAATGTGAATATTTCTGCTGTCAAAACACCAAAGACATGATGAGGGCTGGAAATAGCTCAGTAGACATGGAAAATGAAGTTTTGGGAGCGAGTCTGGTTAGGGTTTAATCATAATTATAAAATATTCACTAATAATTCTAGGCACAATGCCAAACATTTTATTTTCATTGCTTTGTTCAATTACTTTATGAAAATTGGCTTAAAAATTCTGTTTTAATTGACAAAGAATGGGAGACTCACAACAGTGTGATATTCTCATCCAAGACATGGATTTGTGTTTGGATTAACTTGGGGTTTGATAATCCTAGGATTTTCCATTTCACTAATAATTTTATTTCTTAATAAGCAATCTTTTAGAGCAGTGTTAGATTTATAAAAGAAATTCAAGGATAGTAGAGAAAGTTCCAATAGTAGAGATTAATTCCAATAATCTCTCCCCTTCTTTCCCTTATTATTGCCATCTCTCATACAAAATAAAGATTACATTTATTTGTCATAAATTCTTTGTCCCTTTGTTAGGGGTACAGCTTCACAGAGTCTCCTCGTTTTTCATGACTGGATAGTTTTGAGGAGTCCAAGATATGTATTTTTAAAGTGTCGCTCACCTGGAATTTGTATGATGTTCTTTTTATGACTAGACTGGAATTATATGTGTTGGAAGGACGATACCTGAGATAAAGTGCAATTTTCATCACTTCATATCCAGGGAGTATCTTATCAACATGATTTATCACCTTTGATGTTGACTTTGATCAACAGCGTTTTGAGGTTCTCCCACTAAAATGTTCCTCAGTTTTCTGCCTTTCCACATATCACCTGTGAAAAGAATTCACTATGTGAAGCCCATATTCAGGAGGGGAATTTATTCTCCAGCTACTTGATCATGCAAAATCTACACAAATTATTACAATTCTTCTGAATGTGTATTTGCCTCTTATTTATTTAATCAACAATTTATATTAGGATTTACTCATGACATTTATTGTATACTTTGGGTTGTAATAAAATACTGCTTTTTATGTTGTTCAGTTTCTTCCAATTTTGGTCATGGGGGCTCTTTCTTCTTTGCCCGGTGTATATTTGATATTATCCCCATCAAGTGGGGGTTTTATTTTAGCACCTATTTACTTTCTGGTATTACAAGCTGCTCCAGATGCTTATTGTCTGGTTCTTGTCCTAGTCTTGAAGTCAGCTATTTCTCCAAGAAGACTCTTTTTGCAGAATTTTGTTAAAATCAAAAGTGTTTGTTTTATATGTGTCATGCTACTGGTCCCTCCCCATGGATACTGTGAGAAAATATATGTGTATACACTGTCTTGTGTATATACATATATCTGTAAATATTTCTATGTTCAAGCCTCTCTATCTATATTCACCTTCACATTAGTTCATAGTGATGTGTTTAACTCTAAACCATTACCCCATAGAACAGTCCAGCTTCCTGCCCTTGTTTATCTGTAACCTCCCACTCCACAGTGAGAAACATATTCCTCTCATCTGCCATTCATTTACTTCATTGCTTGATACCAGTGTACATATATAGAATTAAAAGAATTGTTAACCCATACCTTGGTGGGATATGAATTTATAAACTAATGTACAGTACTTATGCACAGGGTCCATTCACTTCATTTTACAGGCTCCATTCATATCCAGTATTACAATTTCAGCAACTTTTCCCTGCAAACCCTTCAGAGAGTGTATGTCATAGTTTGTAATGCAGTTAGGTTTTTTTGAACATTTTGTATTCAATCATGGAATTCTCTTGAACTATTAAATATACATTTTTACATACATTAATGTTCACTCTTTGTGTTGTGTTCAATTGGTTTTTACAAATTCACAATATCACTGTTCTACAATTACAGTATTATACAGTATAGTTTCACCCATCTAACAATTCTCATTCACTTCACCTTTTCAGCCCTCCTCCTCTCTCCCTAAGTCCCTGGCAACCAGTGATCATTCTATGCTCTGTTGTTTTGCCTTATCCAGGTCATATAATTGAAATCATATATATGACACATTTTTAGAGTGGTTTCTTTAGCAAGAATTATTTGAGATTGAACCTTTCTTTTGTGGCTGGATGGACCATTTCACTTTTGTCACTGACTAATATTCCACTGTAGAGGTACAGCACAGTGTGTTTATCGGTTCACCTATTGAAGTACATCTTGGTTGTTTTTAGATTTTGGAGAGTAAAAATACAACTCCTCTAAATATTCATATGAGTTTTTTTGTGTGGACTAATGTTTTCAAATCAGGTGCATATATACCTAAGAGCACAATTGCTGGATTGTATGGTAAAACTATGTTTAGTTTCACAAGAAATTGCTAAACTGCCTTCTGTTTGTACCATGTTGTAAATTTTGTACTCTCACTAGCAATGTATGAGACTCATTTTACTTCATGTCTTGAGGAACAATTGGTATCGTCAGTGTTTAGGTGTTTATTAATAAGCATGTGATGATATAGGATTGCAGTTTTAATTTTGCATTTCACTAATGACAAAAAAATTTTAACATCTTTTTGTGTATGTTTGTTTCCCAATTGTATGTATTCTTGGTTAAGATTCTGCTGAGATATTTTTCTCATTTTTTAATAGGGTGTTTGCATTCTTATTGTTGTGTGCTATGAGTTCTATGTATTTTTTAATACAAATAACTTATAAGATATGTGTTTTGCAAATATTGCCGCAAGTCTGTTGATTCTCTTTTCATTCCCTTATCAATGTCTCTCACAGAAGTGATGTTTTACATTTTAATAATGTACAATTTATACATGTTCTTCTGTCATGAATAATGTTTTGGGTGCTATGTCTAAACACTCATCAACAAACGACTGACACTTGATTTTCTTGTATGCTTTATTATGGAAGTTCCATTCTCCATATTTTATATATAATTGTATGATTCATCGTGAGTTAACTTTTGTGAAATATACAGAATTTGCGTGTAATTTCCTTTATGTCTGCATGTGTGCATCTCATTGTTTCAATAATATTTGCTGAAAAGCCTACACTTTCCCCATTGAATTTTCCTTTCTCCTTGTCACAGATCACCTGACTGCATTTGTTTGGATCTATTGCTGGGGTCTCTAACCTTAGTTTATGTGTCTATTTCAACGGGGCAAGAATGTTTAATTATATTTTATAGTAAATCTTGAAACCAGTTAGTGTGGTCCTACGACTTTGTTCTTCTCCAGTACTGTTTAGGCTAGTAAAGTAATATCAGGTAGAATGGCTCCTAAAATATTGACCTTTTTTTCAGTATTATATTAGCTTTCTAGTTTTTTTGTCTTTCCATATAAATTTTAGAATTAGTTTGCCAGTATCCTAAAAATTTTTTGCTGGGATTTAAAATGGATTGAGTTGAATGTACAGATCAGTTTGTAAAGAAATTACATCTTTGTAATATTGAGCCTTATATACCTAAAACTAGATTACCTCTAATTAATTAATTAATTTCATCTTTTTATTGTAGTAACAGTAACATATATAATTTAAAATTTCCCATTTTATCCATTTTAAAGTGTACAATTTGGTAATACTAATTAAATTTAGAATATTGTGCAACCAGCAATAATATCCATTACCCCAAATTTTTCATCACAGGGTACAAAATGACCAGTCAAAATGTTTGTTGATTAAAATCAATTTTAAGAGATTTTGTAGTGGAAAGTATTGCTGTGAGAAAATGTTTACAATTATGTACAAGGATATCAAGTTAGATAGTGCCTTAAGGAGATGCAGGAGGATTTGGTTTCCCTGATATTTTCAGATAAAGGGTTCTATCTATCTATCTATCTATCTATCTATCTATCTAACTAACTTTCATCTATCAATCTATCTAATAAGAACTCTTTAACTTAATGTATTTATAAGCCATATCATTTATGTTAATTTGTTGATTGCTGCTTGTGGCTAAATCTGTATTTCTCTGCTCTCTTTTCAGTAGTGTCTTCAGCTACATGGAAGCAGAAAACAAAACAGGTTTTTCAGAATTTACTCTCCTGGCTCTTTCAGAAGATACTGAAGTGCAGCCTGTCCTCTTTGGGCTGTTCCTGATGATGTACATGGTGACCTTCATTGGGAACCTGCTCATCATCCTGACCATCATATCTGACTCCCACCTCTACATATGCATGTACTTCTTCCTCTTTAACTTGTCTTTTATAGATATCTGTTTCATCTCCATCACTGTCCCAAAGATGCTGCTGAACTTCCAGACATAAAGCAAAATTATAACTTATGAAAACTGCATCATAGAGATGTATGTTTTTATACTATTAGGACAATTAGATAACTCCCTCTTGACTGTGATGGCCTATGATCATTTTGTGGCCATCTGTCATCCCCTGCACTACACAGTGATCATGAATTCCCAGCTTTGTGGTTTCCTGCTATTGACATGCTGGTTATTTAGTGTTTTAGTCTCTCTTTCACATGGCTTACAGATTTTGCAATTGTCTTTTTGTACAGTGTTGGAAATCCCCCACTTTGTCTGTGAAATTAATCGTGTGGTCCAACTTGCTTGTTCTGACACCTTCCTCAATGACCTGGTGATTTATTTTCCAACTGGACTGTTGGCTGTTATTCCACTCAATGGGATCCTTTTCTTTTACTCTAAGATTGTATCTTCCATTTTGAGAATTTCAACAGCTGAGAAAAAGCATAAAGCTCTTTCTACTTGTGTGTCTTCCCTCTCAGTAAGATGTGAGGGTCAATTTATGAGTTCTTGATTTGGTTCCATTGCTCAATCTGTCTGTCCTTATGCCAGCATCATGCTGTTTTTACCACTGTAGCTAAGTAATGTGCTTCAAAGCC
>JAQZBX010047781.1:0-20395 GCA_029593785.1 Cabassous unicinctus
AAAAAAAAAAAAAAAAAAAGACCTCATCATTCGTCCCCTGAGAGCAAACAGGTGAGGGTCAAAAGGCAACCAATTAGAACAGCAAATAGGCGAGGACTCTCTCTAACATTAGGAAAGGGGAGGAGTATAGAATGGCTTTAATAAAGGCAGCTCCCTCCCCCAACCCCAGGTGCTCGTTTTTGCCTGAAGGTAGCCCATATCCATATCTGGTTGTGTACTTTTCTTTTCTTTCAATAGACCTTTTACTGGCCTAACTAAACTGGCATGTTCTTAAATTCTTTTATGTGACATAGGCAAGAACCTAGAGGAATCCAGCATCTTCTGACTTCAATACTAAGAAAAGGGAAGATATGGCTTAGTCAAGGGAATAAATTAAAAATTCAGAGAAGGAAGATATTGGAATAACTAATCAAAGAAGTTCAAACAAATCTCCTAAATCAATTCAATAAGTTCTGGGAAAATACGCATAAAGAGATAAAGGATATTAAGATGACAATGCGTAAGCATAAAAAAGAATTTGAAAGTATGAAAAGAAATATAACAGAAATTATTGGAAAGAAATGAACAATAGTAGAGATTTAAAATACCCTAAAGGCATACAACAGCAGATTTGAAGAGGCAGAAGAAAGAATAAGCAAACCAGAAGACAGGGCAATCAAAATTGATGATGCTTTTTCATAGTTTGTAACAAATGTTTCACAACAATGTCAGGTGTTGGTGGTGGTGTGATGTATAGGAGCCCTGTATGGTGATATGCATAATTTGTTGTATAAGTTCACAACTTTTTACTGTACACTTATTGTTTATGTATGTTCATGTATGAATGATATACTTTAATAAAATTTTATTTAAAAAAACTTGAAAAAATCATATAGTCAGAAGAACAGATAGAGAAAAGAAAAGAAAAAAATTGAGTGGTGTCAGGCATTTGAGTGATAGCATGAAGCACACAAATATACACATCATGGGTGTCCCAGAAGGAAAAGACAAGGGAAAAGGAGCAGAAAGAATATTTGAAGAAATAATGGCCAAAAATTTCCCAACTCTTATAAAGAACATACATATACATATTCAAGAAGCACAACATACTCCAAACAGAATAAATCTTCATAGATTTACTCTGAGACACATATTAATCAGAATGTCAAATGACAAAGATAAGGAGAGAACACTGAAAGCAGCATGAGAAAAGCAAGTTGTCACATAGAAGAGATAATCCATAAGATTAAGTGCCAGTTTCTTATCAGAAATCATGGAGGTGAGAAGGCAGCGGTATGATATATTTTAGGTACTGAAAGAGAAAAACTGTGAGCCAAAAAATCTTTATCCCACAAAACTGTCTTTCAAAATTTAGGAACAGTTTAAAATACTCACAGATAAACAGAAACTGAGAGAGTTTGTCAACAAAAAGCCTGCCTTATAAGAATTACTAGGGAGTGGATGTGGCTCAAGCATTTGAGTGCCCACCTCCCACATGGGAGGCCCTGGTTTCAGTTCCCAGTGCCTCTTAAAAAAGACAAACAATGAGCTGGCAACAAGCAGATATTGAGCAAAAAAACCCCAAAAAACAAAAAAGAATAACGAGCAGACAATGAGCAAAAACAATGAGCAGATAATGAAGAAAAATGAGCAGGAAGTGAATGTGGCTCAAGCAGTTGAGCACCTGCCTCCCACATGGGAGGGCCTGGGTTCAATTCCCAGTGCCTTCTAAAGAAAAAATAAGCAGAGAATGAGCAAAAAACAACGAGCCGACAAAGAGCAAAAACAACATGCAGATAAGCAAAAACAATGAGCAAACAGATAAGGGAGCCATCTAAGGGAGAAAAAAGATTTACTAAAGGAAATTCTGCAGGTTGAAAGGAATAGAAAGGAGAGAGTGACTTGGCATAGTGTGAAGAAATAAAGATTCAGAGAATAGGTATGTTATTGAAGCTAGTTTGGTATCTTTTCATAGGTTATAGATGTAGGTTGTGTAATATAAACTCCAGAATAATCACAAAGAAAGTATTTAAAAAAATATACAGAAGGAGAAATGAAAAAAGGATTAGTCAGATACATCACAAAAGGTCAACTATATAGAAAAGGACATTGCAATAAAGAAAAGGAGAGACAAAAAAAGATATGATATATGAAAACCAAAGAACAAAATGGCTGAAGTAAGTATACCCTTTACAGTAATAACACTGAATATTCATGAATTAAACTCCAAAAGACACAGATTGGAAGAATGGAAAAAAAAAAACAAAACATGATCCAGCTTAATGCTGTTTACAGGGGACTTACCCAAAGTCAGAAATAGGTTGAAAGTGAAAGATTGGAAAAAGATATTCCATGTAAATAATACCAAAAAAAGAGCTGGGTTTGTTATACTAATATTGGACACAATTGAATTTAAGTCAAAAGCTGTTATAAAAGGCAAAGAAGGACACTATATATTAATAAAAAGGGTACTCTATCAAGAAGAAATAACAATCATAAATATTTGTGTACCCAATGATGGTGCCCCAAAATACATGATGCAAACACTGGCAAAACTGAAGGGAGAAATAGACACCTTTACAATAATAGTTGGAGACTTCACAAACTGCTCTCAATAGATAGAACATCTAGACAGGTCATCAATAAGGAAGCAGAGAGCTTGATTATTATAAATGAACTAGACCTAACAGACATACACAGAACATTGCACCCCCAAACAGCTGGATACACATTCTTCTCAAGTGCACATGGAAAATTCTCACATACTAGCTCCCTAAACAGGTCTCAATAAATTTAAAAAAGATTGAAATTATACAAAGGATCTTTTCTGACCATAATGGAATGTAGCAGAAAATCAATAACAAGTGGAAACTGGAAAATCCACAAATATATGGAAGGTAAACAATACACTTTCAAACAATCAGTGGGTCAAATAAGAAATTGCAAGGGAAATCAGTCAATATCTTGAGACGAACAAAAACAAGAACACAACACATAAAAACTTATGGGAAGCATCAAAGGCAGTCCTGAGGGGAAAATTTATAGCCCTAAATGCTTTAAAAAAAGAAGAAAGAGCTAAAATCAAAGACCTAACTGCACAACTGGAGGAAACAGAAAAAGAACAACAAACCAACCCCAAAGCACGCAGGGGGGAAAGAAAAAGCAAAGATTAGAGCAGAAATAAATGAAATTGAGAATAAAAAGTAAGATGGAAAGAATTAACAAAACCAAAAGTTGGTTCTTTGGGAAGAAATAGAAGATCTCAACAGACAAATTACAAGAGATTGAAGCAGTCATCAAAAACCTCCCAACACAGAAAAGCTTAGGACCAGGTGGCTTCACAGGTGAATTCTACCAATCATTCCAAGAAGAATTAATACCAATCATGCTTAAACTCTTCCAAAAAATTGAACAACAGGGAACACTATTTAACCCATTCTTTGAGGCCCAAATCACCCTATTACCAAAGTCAGGTAAAGATACTACAAGAAAAGAAAATTACAGACTAATTTCTTTTATGAATATAGATGCAAAAATCCTCAACAAAATATTTGCAAATTGAATTTAACAACACATTAAAAGAATTATACCATGATGAAGTGGATGTTATCCTAGATATGCAAGTGTTGTTCAATAAAATCAATTAATATAATATACCATATTAACAAAACAAAGGGAAAACACACACGGTCATCTCCATTGACACAGAAAAGGCATTTGACAAAATACTGCATCCTTTCTTTATAAAAAGCACTTAGAAAAATATGTATAGAACGAGTCTTCCTCAATATGATAAAGAATGTATATGGGGAAGTGGATGTGGCTCAAGCAGATGAGCGCCCACCTACTGCATGGGAGGTCCTGAGTTTGGTTCCCAGTGCCTCCTATAGAAGACAAGCAAGACAGTGAGCTGGTGCGGTAAGTTGATGCAACAAGATGACACAACAAGATGATGCAACAAGAGACACAAGGAGGAAAACATAATGAGAGGCACAACAAAGTAGGGAGTAGAAGTGGCTCAAGTGATCAGGCGCCTCCCTCCCACATGGGAGGACCTGGGTTTGGTTCCTGGTGCCTCCTAAAAAGAAGACCTGCACACAACAAACAGACACAGCAAATGCAAACAACAAGGGGGTGGGAGAAATAAATAAATAAATAAATCTTAAAAAAAAATAAAGGAATATGTATGAAAAACCCACAGCTAATATCATGCTCAATGGTGAAAGACTGAAAGCTTTCCCTCTAAAATCTGGAACAAAACAAGGATGCCCACTGTCACCACTGTTATGCAATATTGTACCGGAAATTCTAGCCAGTGCAGTTAGGCAAGGAATATAAAAGCATCCAAATTGGAAAGGAAGAAGTAAAATTTTCACTATTTGCAGATGACATGATCCTATATATAGAAACGCCTGAAAAATCTACAACAAAGCTACTAGAGCTAACAAATTCAGCAAAGTGGCAGGGTACAAAATCAACACTCAAAAATCAGTAGTGTTTCTATACACTAGTAATGAGAAAGCTGAGAGGGAAATCAAGAAAAAAATTACATTCACAACAGCAGCTAAAATAATCAAATATCAAGGAATAAATTTAACCAAGAATGTAAAGGATTTGTATACAGAAAACTATAAAACATTGCTAAAAGAAATCAAAGAAGATCTAAATAAATGGAAGGACATTCTATGTTTATGGATTGGAAGATTAAATAACAGTAAGATGTCAGTTCTACCCAAAAAGGTTTCCAGACTCATTGAAATCTCAACCAAAATTCCAACTGCCTACTTTGTAGAAATGGAAAAGGCAATATCAAATTTGATTGGAAGGTAAGAGAACTCAAATAGCCAAAAGCATCTTGAAAACAAGAATGAAGCTGAAGAACTTATAGCTTTTGACTTTAAAACATATTACAAAGCTACAGTGGTCAAAGCAGTATGGTACTGGTACAAGTATAGCTATATTGACCAATGAAATCAAACTGAAAGTTCAGAAATGGATTCTCACATCTCGGGTCAAACAATTTTTTATAAGACTGCCAAGTCCACTCAGTTGGGAAGGAATAGTCTTTTCAATAAATGATGCTGGAAAAATTGGACACCATATGCAAAAGAATGAAAGAGGACCCTTATCTCACATCATATACAAAAAAAAAAAATTCGCAACATCATTTGTTATTAGGGAAATGCAACTCAAAACCACAATGAAATATCATTTCACATCCATTAGAACCACCTCTATTAAAATGGCATAAAACTATAAGTGTTGGAGAGGATGTGGAGAAATAGGAACACTCATTCATTGCTGGTGGGAATGTAAAACAATGCCAGTGACTTTTGAAGACAGTTTACAGTTCCTCAGGAAGTTGAATGCAGAAGTACTGTATGACCTGGAAATCCTGCTACTAGGTATATACCCAGACAAATTAAAAGCAGAGACTCTACAGATATTTGAACTGATGTTCATAGCAGCAGTAGTCACAATGACAACAGATGGAAGCAACCCAAGTGTCCATAAACCGAATAATGATAAACAAACTGTGTTAGATACATGTAATGGAATATTATTCAGCTATAAAAAGGGATGACGTCCTGATGCATGCAACAACATGGATGAACCTTGAGGACATTATGCTGAGTGAAATAAACCAGATAAAAAAAGAACAAATTTCATATTATCTCACTGATATGAACTAATTATAACAAGCAAACTCATAGACTTAGAACCTAAAATATAGGTTACCAGGGAATATGTTGAGGTTAGAGAATGGGTAGTTGATGCTTAATTTGTATAGAATTTCTATTTATGTTGATTGCAAAAGTTTGGAAATGGATGTAGTGATGGTAGCACATTATTGGGAGAGTAATTAACAGTACTTAATTATATAGGTAAATGTGGTTAAAAAGGGAATCTTAGGTCATATATGTTACTCAAATAAAAATTAAACGATAAAACATAGGATTGCATAATCCAGTGAATACTATTGTAGTTGATGGACTATAGTTAACAGTACAGTATAAGAATATTCTTTCATGAATTATAACAAATGTATGATACTAGTATAAGGTGTTAATAATAGGTGGGTATGGGAAAATACAACTAATGTAAACCATGGACAATATTTAATAGTACTATCTTATTTTTTTTTATAAGAGTACTATTTTAATAATCTTTCATCAGTTGTAACAAAGGTAACTACTGTTTAAAAAATAGTACAATTATAAAAAGGTTTTATCATTAATAGTAACTAATGTTCCAATGCAAAGTTTTCATGATGGTGTGTAGTATGGAAATCCTATATTTTATGCATGATTGATCTGTAAACCCACAATTTCTCTAATTAAACAAAGAAAATTTCTTAGCATAATACTTGACACATAGTAAGCAATCTATAAATGGTAATGTTTAGCTAACCTAATCAGAATTTGCACCCAAGTTTGGCTCCCAGATCAAGGGAGAAAACATTTTCCTTCTAGTTTATTCTGGCCAGATCCTCTCAAGAGTACTAGATTCAGTTTCTGTCACCACATTTTTAGAGAGATCCTGACAAATTGGAGACTATCCAATGGAGAGCCACAGTATAGCGACATGTCTGAAAGTCATGACCTAGCAAAAACAGTTAACAAAATAGCAGATGTTCAGTCCACAGAATAAGAAGCCATCATCTGGCAGCTGAAGGTTCCTAATGTGAAGAGAAAGCAGATGACTTTAGAAGGAAAAACTAGGTTCAATGGTGGAGATTATGGAGAGCCTAATTTTGGCTTATTATTAATATAGCCAGTTTCTTGCATAGGCAAAATCAGAGAGTGCAAACATGAAACACTACTTTTTTTTCTTTTCTAATCAATGCTTTCCACTATGGTTTGTCAGAGCCAAAGTTTTGTCAAATCTCAATGACATGTGATTTATTAATATTATTTTTGAATGTGAAGTCCATGTTAAATTTTAATCTCATCATTTCCTCCCTCCCTCGCTCCCAGTTCAGGCTTGGTCCAAGGGATCATCAGTGAGGCAAGGACATGGTTTGTTCTTTCACTCCTTCCTCCCTCTCCAGGCTATTTTGTTGTTGGAGACTGGCAGAAGGGGAAAGAATGTATTGGAAGAAATGGTTGTCACTACACGGCCCCTTAACTTGGGCTGGTTCTTCGGCTACTTGTGGCATCCATGCTATGGTGACTTCCATGTAGATCATGTGCATAGATTTCTGGGGAGCATTTAGCATCACTTTAGCCCCCTCAGTTACTATGGATCTCTTAGAGAAAGGAAGCTATATCTCCTTTGAGCAGCAGATCATGTCCATGAATCTCTCTCTTAAGAAGTCCCACTGTATTGGCTTTCTCTTCCAACCTGAGTATTCTTTCATTTGGAGCTCTTGAAACTGTTGACTTCCTCTTGGGGTGGTGGACGTTGCCTCATATTTTTTCTCCAGGGTCCCCACTAGCAGTCCCTACTCACCTTCCTGTGTCACACTATTCCAGCAAGCCAGGTGCTTTCAGAAATGTCCAGGAAAAAATTTGGCACCATCTTTATGTTCATATACACCCTAAACTTCAGAGTACCTATATCATGTTCCCTAAAAAATATAATATTCATCATTCCTAGAGTAGCGCTAGAGTGGACTTGCACATTCTGCAGGTCAACAAGCATCTAGCTTGGGAATGAGAGAATCACATTGTGATGCATCACAATGGCTACACTGATTCTCTCAGAGCTTCCTTAGCGTGGTGGGTAGGCAAAGCTGAGCTAAGGGTGCACAATTTAAATGATTTCGTGTTCAAGGTAACCTCCATCCCTCTGTTTCTATAGACTGGGAAGGGGATGAAGGAAGGAATGTGGAATTTGAGACTGTGGTGAGTAATTACAAGGCTGTTTCTTTTACCCCTTAATTAGCTCAGGAAACAATAGCTGTCCTTAACTGTTGGAGGTTCCTTTCAGAACTTTCAGAACAGGCTCCTCTTTTTTCCTTTAGTTTTGAGCTTTGATCACCAATTCTAGGGCAATATCCTATTCCATAAAGAAACCCCTTCTAATAGTTAGAGAAGTCCTTAGAGTGAGGTGCCCTGAAAAGTTGAGTTTCCTTGATTATTGAATAAGTGTGTTGTAAAGTGAGGTCCTACTTGTGAAGACTATGAAAAGCAACACCTTAAAAATCTTTTCCAATTCTAACAGTTCAAGAGGTAAATAGGTGACATCTTTTTATTGTGAGATGGAGGAGGGATAGGGAAAAAACACTCATAGACTTCAGAGTCTTCTCATACATTTGATAAGTCCATAAGCATTTATGGGTCACTCACTCTTTGCCAGGCACTATGTTAAGATACTGGGATACAGTAATGAAAGAAAATTGATAAAAATTAAGTGTACTGAAAATGTAGAGGGGTGTTTCCAACCCAAGTGAACAGACATGTCCCTATATTCTCCTCTTTCCCAAGATTTTTCCTAAGCAAGATGCTATTCAGGTATGCGGCTCTGTGGTGTATAAAGAATTACATATTAAACCACAGTCCCTGCCCTCAAGGACTTCTGATAAAATTAGAGGTAAGACTAAAACATAAAATAGTTAAATTTCATTATAAAAATTAAATAAAGCTATGCCATTATGTGCAAAGTCCTAAAGCAGTTCATGGCTGTCAATTAGATTCTGCAGAAATGAAATTTTGGGGACTAGATATCAAACTAGAGTGGTCTGTGAAGCTCAGTGGAGGAGATAAAATTTGAGCTTCCAGAAGATCTCAGAATCCCCTCCCCAAGGAAGAATCTCAAGCGCCATATTTCAGGAGTTCCTGAGTCTTTTCAATCCTATTCTTTAGATAATGAACTATTTGGGAAGGAATATGGGGTGGCATTTTCCCTCATGTTTGGGTAGGACATGTCAAAGAGTTTAAAATAAGAATCTCCAAGCTGGTTTGTGGGTGATGGAAACAGCAACTGAACCAGCTCTGTTATTTTTAGATACAGATGGTTTTACGTGAATGAAAGTGGTTGTTCTATAAAAAGGTAATCTCCGCGTCATTCTCTGAGCATAGTGAGTCCTGAGTGCTTAGCGTCCAACTTCTTATGGATGAATGGCCCTCCCTAATATGTAAATTCTGGCAATTCTCTTATGCTCAGATTCCTCTTCTACTTTCATCCATCTCATGAGCAGGTAGAGAAAATGATTTTTTTTGTCAGTGAATGGGGAAAGCATCTGAGTAATTCATTTCCAAGATAATTGAAGATAAATAGGGATCATAACTATATGATCCCCCCTCCACAAGAAATACTTGTGCACATTCCCCACCTAGTATGACACAAGGTATCTCTATTCCACAATATGCACTTCCCATACTAATCAGGTTCTCTGGTGTCTGAAAGTCCAACATTATTGACTCATTCCTTTTGTTTTCTCTCTTCATGGGTTCATTGATATACAAGCAAATAATTCATTCTGAACTGCTAGTGAGAGAAGTCTGACCTGCTTGCCTGATTGGCTTGGGAGGAAAACATAGAGGATATAGTGAAAGCAACCTGTTACAGACCAAGAAAACATTGATTTACTTAGATCTATGAAACATCGTACGAAGCTCACCCAAGAACAGGTGAATTCAAAACCCAGTGCAATGCAGAGTCCTGAGCTCTACCAGACCTCCAAAGGGCATGCTTAGTACTTCTTCTTTCAGAATGACAAGGAAGAATGAAAGCTGGTCTTTATCTAGGAACCCTTTCTCCATGAGCCTTTCCTGGGCCTTCTTAGCACAATGAATTGCTCCTTCCTCCAGGCTCCTGTGTTTCTTTGCTTGTGCCTTCATTTTGCATTTACTGCTCTTGAATGTGCAATCTAGCTTATCATGCTCATAGCCACTTACCCAGTAGACTGTTAGTGTTAAAAATTAACTCCTGTGGACAGGGACTGTGCCTTTGTCATCATTCTATCTTCCCATTGACTAACAGTCATTCCTTTGGTCATTCTGCCATTGAACCACCAAGGCAGTCAGTCATTGAGTTTCATACAATCACTTATCTTACGCTAGGCTCTGAGAATACAACTGGCCTACCCTCACAGAGCTTATGGAAGAGAAAGATACTTAAAAAAAAAGGAAGGCAGTAAATATATGGATATTGGTAGAGCAAAATAGCCAGAAATGTATTTCTATTTGGGGAACAAGAAAGGCTTCATAGAAGTGTCCTGAAATAAAAATGCTTGGCACATAGTAGGTGCTCATGCTGCTGAAATGCCTTGACTGAATTTACTATGAAATGCGCAACTATTCTAGGGCACCCTGTCATGAGCAAGGACCCCCAAGGCAAGGAGAAAGAAGTGGGTCCTGAGACCTGGATATGGTCCTCTGTAAAGGCTGATTTCAGAGGACCAGTGAGTGGGAAAGAGGTGATGAGGTCAGCTTGAGGCAGGCAGAAAGTGGTACTTGGGTATCTAATTAATTGGGGAAGTATAGCTTCAAGTGGTCCAGGTAGTTCTTTATACCTGAAAGACTGGAAGAATGATAGACAGCCAGCCCTTAAGAAATGTATTCCTCAAGGGCAACAAGACTCATGAGTGGATGGAGTTTTGCTGAGTTCTAACCCTAGAAGGATAATCAAGTTCACCAAGCAAGGTGTTTAAGTAGTCCTGAGAGACTGACCAAGTAGGATCTCATCAATATGGAAGGAAGGAAGGAAGGAAGGAAGGAAGGAAGGAAGGAAGGAAGGAAGGAAGGAAGGAAGGGAGGGAGGGAGGGAGGGAGGAAGTTAAGGGTAAAGATCAAAGCAGAAGACTTGCCCTTGTAGACTAGGATAACACAGTATGTGAACAGGGGGTATTAAAAGAACCTTGCATCTCTTGGACAAACTAGTCCCCAAGAGTTGTTCTTAAAGATATAGCTCTGGCCGTCAAGCAAGAGAACTTTAGAAAGGTAGAAACTCAGCTGTCTCCAGATCCTAGGATTAAATGAGTAACTTAATCTTAAATCCCACCAAGGTACAGGTAAGGTTCCCATTATATTGCAGACTCCATCAGAATTAGGGTGGGATTGACCTCAGCCAGACCTGGAGAGGTGAACATCTGTGGGAAATTAGGTGTGCGTAGCCAGGAATGAAAAGCAGACGCAAGGCATCAACTGAGTTTGCTATGCCTCGAGCAAATGATTGAAGAGTGAAAATGGAATCAATTGCCTTTCCGTAAATTGACAGATTGTTGCTGAGGTTTCTTGCCACACTGAACTGACCAGCTGTTCTGAAATTATATCGACATAGTCCAAGACCCCAGGAGAAAAGTCCAAAGATGGGTTGTTGAAAGCATTGATGTTTTGAGTGGATTGGGCACCAAAGAAGAGGCCATTGGGATTTAGCTGCTAGGAGTCCAATTCGTTACCTTGTTTCCAGTATCTGAGTTTTAGAAGAAATGGCCAGAGAAGAAACTGATCCATTCATTGAGACACATGAGATGCTAGAAGACTTCAGTTGCTAGCATTGGGGGATGCTTAAAGAAGCCTATCTGGCTTTCCACGGTGTGTATAGCTGGTTAACACAGTCAACTAATGTGTGGGTTGCCTTCTGTTGTCCCTTCCAGATCTACCGTTCTCCCTTTTCTTCCCTACTTTAGACATTGACCATCATTAGTGGGTTTCCTTGCTTCAGGACGAAGTCAGCTAAAGTGGGTAGTAGGAGAAAAGAGGAAGACATATTTATTCCCCCAGCTCTCTCTCTATGGGGTGGCAGAGGGCTGGCCACATCCCCTACCCAAAGCTCTCAGGTCCTGCCAGGCATTCCTCTCCACACAGCATTCTCTAGGGTCCAGTAACTCCTTCTCTCAGCCTCCTTCAGCCTAGTGGGAGTATCAGAGTTTTACGGTTTCTCACTGAAGTGATTTCCCCAAAGTCTCCCCACATATTTGTAAATGCTCCCATATTAAACTCTCCTTGAACTACCCATTTATTTTCTTATCAGACCCTGACCGGTACAACTGCACAGCATTTTGGTGAGCTCACACACAGGCTCAGTCACCATGTTGTCAGTTCACCGTGTTCTACTGGGTGGACACTAGAAGCACCCTTTCTACACAAGACCCTGTCCTGTGTCTGGTGAGCTTTGCCTCTCAGAAAGGAGTGCACTGGGAATGGGAATCACTTAGTAAAAGTCCATGCCCATCCCTTAGAAACAACTTCAACATGCAACTTTCTGAGACTCAATGGTTTGCTCTTTGTGGTTCAATAACAAAAGCTAGCACTGTTTAAGTGCCAGCCTGAATTTCCTCATCCATAACATCTAGATAACACCATCTGCCTCACAGAGTTGCAGAGAGGATAACTGAGTGAATAGTCCCAGGTCATAAGTTGGTTAGTGGCTGAAACAGAATTTAAATCCAAGACCTCTGACTCCAAGTCCAGGGCTCTTTCTATCAAACTGTGTTTCTGGACTGCAGATTACCTTTGCACCGCTAAAAAGTACAATTTTGATTGAACACCTGGGAAATGGCAAGTGCAGTACCATGAAAATCCTTGGAAGAGTAGTAAACAAATAGAAGGGCTTCCTGCTCTTCTAGAGTTTAAAAGTATTTTTGGATTCTTCCACTAGATGGTAAAACAGCCAAATAATCATAAAGCATTGCATCTGCAAATGGAGAATAATATAGAATAAAGAGTTAACGTGAACGATAGTAGCAGTTATCATTTATTGATTGCTGATATGAGAAGGGCTCTAATACACACTAGTCCTAAAAAAAATCCTGTGAGGTAGGCATTGTTATCCCCATTATGTGGATGTGGAAAAGGAGAGTTCAATAACAACCTCAGCCACTCAGCTACCTAAACAGAGTGAAAAATTAAATCGAGTTCTGTTTATTCCTAAGCCTGTGGTCTGGGGCCTTACACCACACACTTTTTAAAAATTATTATTATAGATTTATATACTCAGAGAAGATGGAAGACACAAAAGACTTGGTCTGGGGAAAGTACTCCCGTTTGCTTTTAATAGGATTTTAAGCCTTCAAAGTTTACTCAAGCAATGGTGAATGACCGTTTCCATGTTACAAGTGGAAGCTTCTGGTGGGCTTTTCATCTAACCTCAGCCAGCTTCACCTAGAGGTGGAATCAGGCCCATTTTGAGTTTTGAAGGAAGGACGAGTGCTGCCTTGATGTTGTACAATCTTTAGCAAGTTCTGGGCCCCCCATGCTGGGGAAGTCTAGGCTTGTGCTTGGGTTTCCAAGCACGTGTGGCCTTTTCTGCTGATTAATAATTGAAACGAGATGAATAGCAAATGTCCTCCCCAGTGATAATTACCAAATCCTATATGGGTGGGGAATCCCACCCCAGGTTTTATAAATATTGAATCGAGCTCCTCTCATCTCTTCTCATCTCTGCAATACGTGGCCTGACTCCCCTCAGCCTCTCTGGCTGCCTCCCAGGAAACCCCTCTGAATCCCCTTTAACCTGGTGGCTTAACAGCCCACAGTGGCAGGAGTTGGGAAACTCAACCCCTCAGCAGAGAGGAGCAGGGAGGGGGGATCCCCCACCCCTGGACATGTCCCAGTCCTGTGGAATGGCAGATTTTATCACCCCCTTTCTCTGTGAATCCCCCCTTCTATGAAAGGCAGAGGTCTATGAGGAAGGGTTACACAAGTTCTCTCTGTGTCTCTCTCTCTCTTTATGATCCCACTTCAATTCAAACTGGTGTTTGGACTTGACGCTCTGGTTTAATTACTCAGAGCAGCGGACTCTTTAATGTAAATAATTTAGCTTAATAAATAAGTTAAAGTCTCCAGTCTTTTCACCGTCTCTGGCAGCTCATTCATCTGCTGAGTCCTCAGCTCGTCAAGCTGTGCCCCACTGACAGGACTTCTCAGGGGCTGATGGCCTTTTTCTGTCCTGTCAAAACAAACAACATTTTGTAAGAGAGGGACATAGCAAGTGTTTACTCGTTGTCCTAGCAATCACTCAGCAACAGAGTCATTGAAACCAGCAGCCAATTTGCTGTGCGGGCAGGGTAGGGAGGGCGGGACTCGCGAACTCTCTCACCTGAGGAAGGGCAGGACCTCGGGGTCGGGGCACCAGGGGAGGGGAGAGGAGAGGAAGAAGGGACCTGTGGAGAAACCTAAGGGAGACAGAGGCCAGATGTGGGAGAGAGTGGCGTTGGGGAAGGGCTTGGAGAAAATGAGGTGCACTAGAAGCAAACACTAAAGTCTGACCTGAGAATGTTAGATAGGAAAGGGAAGTAGTGCAGCTCATTGGAGACCAGAACCAAAACAGCCCAATGGGAAACATGCTTTGGGAGTGAAAAACCCAAGTTCAGGGCTGACTGTCTGGGGCAAAGTTGCTTCCCGTCTCTAAACTCCTTCTCCTGCCCTGCACAGTGAGGAAGGGAAGCTACCTCTTGTGGGGCCCTACTGTGTGCAGGCGCCTGCACACGTGACTCTGATTCCCACCACAAGGGCAAGGCAGGAGGGTGCACTGGTTTGCTCTAAAATTCTTTGGGCTCCGGCATGAGGTGCTCCATCTCCTCTAAGCTTCTCAGGGACAGGAGGCACCAGAGCAAACACGCATCCATTAAACAATAAACTCAGTGTTCCTCTTCGAAGAGTCCACGGCGGCTGCACCATTCCTTCCCTAGGACCACACCAAGGAGGGAGCCGGCAGAGGCCAGCTGCGGCCAGGAAATTCACCCCTACACCCAAGAGGGCCATTCCCATCAGCGCAAATGCAAATCCCAGGCCAGCACCACAATCCAATGAATGTAATTGTCGCCTAAATGTGGAGTACAGCATCCTTCAAGGAAACCGGATGGCTTGAAAATGCAAGAAACAATTTCTCTAGATGGAAAATGAACGCAATGAATCTGAGTGCGGCAGGAAATCTTATGAGAAAATAAGACTTTGGGAGGATTTATTGAAAGACATAATTGCAACAAGTATATTGATTTTACATAGATAAGAAAACAAATGTTGGCAGGGATTGAATTTGGTTTATTACATTTATTTCCCCACAGAGTTAATGCATTTAAAGACATGGTTTATTTTTCAAATGCTGAAACATTGTTTTCAGAGACCTTTACTAGGTTCCTGTCAGTTCCCCTAACTTCCCTTCCTTTTCCCTATGCAAGAAAATTGGTTTGCATATAGTTGGGGGTGAAGGGAGTTGTGGGGGGGATGGTTTGTGGGGATCCACCTCTTTCTGGGAGGTTCCAGAACCAAAGGCTGTTGGTGTTTCCCTGGCAAGGAAGTCATAGGCAATTACTTCCTGCTCTCTGTCCTGCCTCCTCTGTGGGCAAACCCACTGACACTGTGACACAGAGAGAGAAGTCAAAGCCGTCAGCAGGTTTTCTAGCATCCTTTCCATTCACATGTTGAAGCTCAGAGAAAAAGGAGTTTAGGTTGTGGCCACAGGATTATTCAGAACCTTCTGGGAAACAGAAACCAGAGGCTTCGATCTCTGGCCTCCATTTTTAAATCCTTGGGCAAATCCCAAAATTGTGTCGATGCTACAGTGGGTTTAAGGCAGCCATGAGAGATAACATTTCTGAGAGATATCAATTTGTCAATTACGGTGTTCATCCTTTCCATAGCTCCACGAGGTAGCTGTAATCTCTATTTTCCAGATGTGGATATTTGGGCCTCAAGGATTTAGACGTTTGCCAAATTGATCCGCCTAACTCCACAGCCCATGAGTTTAGCTTCCTCTCTATACAAGGGACTGAGCTGGGGGCCAGCTCTTGTAACAAGATGCTCTATTTCTGGCTCTGTGCAATGAATGGAACCAAGAACCCTTCTCCCAGTGAAGAAGGCACTGGAATCCTGGCGTCTACATGCATAGCGGGTTCTGGGGAAAGTCATAAAGAAGGGATATAGGCAGAAAAAATGGAAACCCTCTTCTGCTGTGAATGTGAGCTGGGAGCCCTGTCAAGGAGCTGGCTTCCCTAACGGCCACACTCACCTCATCTTCTGCCACCCAGACAGTGATCAGCCGGCCACCCTTGGACCTAAGGTTCATTTTTGTGTGAAGTCAACATTTGATAATGGTTTAATTGAGCACTTAAGAGCACTTTTGAGTTTATAGGTTGCTGTTATATTATAGCATTTAAATCATGAATTGTTCTTAAATTTCTAAGCAGCAATTTTACAGAGGAAGAAACTGTGATTCAGAGAGGTTGAGTGACTTCCCTAAGCTGACACAGCCAGCAACGGGAAGATCCAGGAAAAGAATGAAGGTCTCCTGACTGAGCTCAGGGCATAAGGCAAAGCACGATGTCACACAAACCTCATGCTGTTCCTGCTAATTCTCTTCTGAACTCAAAGCAGCGGCCTCCTTCCCATCTCTTCCCAGGACATGAAGAAGCACCTACAAAGCATTTCCATTCCTTGTCTGATAAATCTGGCCGTGGAAATGATTCAGAATGAATCCTGCTCTAAATCTCCCTGCAGCTTTTCCCAAGTAACTAATACTTGTCTTAATCACATCCGAGGCACAGCTTTATATGCCACTTGCAACAACACGTTCAATTATGATTGATTGGAATTTGAGTTCTGATTTCTCTTAGAACATAATCAGTCCTGAATGGGAAATTTTTACAGTGACAATTAAAGTAATGAAAGTGAACTTTAAATGACATTCAAGCCGTGTCACCTGGGAATAACTCCACGGTGCTTGCTGGCCTCTACCGCTTTATCCTGGGAGCTCCGCCATTCAACAGGCCTCTGCCTTGTGCCGCTGTTAATTCATTTGGTGTGGTAGCAGAGCTGGAGTTAACCCTTCAGTGGCAGCCCTTTTAAAACCCACTACACATTGCCTGCGACTTAAGCATGTATTTCCCTGGGTGGATTTTTATTTATATCTAAAAGGCATGTTAATTGTGCAAATGTGTAAACAGTCACCAAATAACTTCATCAAGGGAAACTCATTGCTGTTTTAGAAATCCTGTTTCTAGAAAACAGGCATATATGAGAAAGGTATTTCTGAATGGTAGATCTGGGCTTTTTTAATAACTTGATCAAAATCAGCCCAATATTGAGGTTTTCATCCAAACGATGGCTTCCCAAACTGAGGCTGGTTTTAAAAAAAAATACATACAGCTGGAAGGCTGGCCTCCTGAATTGTCTTCTCTATTTCCACAGAATATCTTTGTGACTTTCCTATATGAACTTGCCACACACAAAATGAAAGAAAATTCCACATAAGAAGGAAGATTATGTTAAAATTTTAGACTATTAGAATGACCTGTTTCTTTTTCTGCCAAGAGCAAGAGACACCCACACCTGTCAGATGCTCTGGCATTCGAAGCCTCTAAAATCCAGTTCCACCAGATTCCATCCAAAGCCAATCACTTTAGCCTCTCCATTGCCTCTTGGTCACCCATCAGACTTCTCCACATGTTTTGTTTTAATTCATAGTTTTGATTTAACCCAGAATACCTTCATCCCTCTGGCTTACTCGTATCCCAAACTATCCATCTTTAAAGTTCAGCTTGCTGTGTCCATCTTCTCATTGACACTTTTCCTGACCATTTCAAGCCAAGTCTTGCTCTCTCTCCTCCTTGGCAATCCCTAAACATTTTATCTAATCCAGCACTTTATTATAACGTCAGCAGTCTTATTGTGTTGGAACCAGAAACCACCTTGCAAGTTAGTTTTTGTAAATGAAATATCAGTTAGAAAGGGATAAAAGTGATTAATGAGATAAAAAAAAAATTGGCAGAAAATATTCTCTTGCTTAGTAGAATCCCTGAATATATGTTTTGCATTTAATTCCCTGACACTGAAGCTTAGATGCTCTTCGATTGCTTTTTAATAACTTTATTTCAAAATATTTCCTGCTATTAGAGTGCAAGCAGGGACCGTATTGTACACCTGTGTTGGAAACGTCACAGTATTGAGCACACGTCTCAGGAGACAGGGGCAGTGTAGGAAATGAATGGCAATCTTCACAAATTTGAGAAGAATTTAATAATAGGAAATTAACAAAGATCCTGGCATGGGTTAAGGAAACCAACAAAGGAGAGTGCATCCTAACCCAGTTCTAGAAACTAGGAATAGCCGTTATTATCCTGGGCCTGAAGAACAAGGGGCTGGTTAACAGAACATTGAAAGGGGAGCTGTTTTATGGGAGGGCCATGTGACAACTGTGGCTTTGGTAAAAAGAAGGGCTCACTGAACGCTGGTTCTTCAGGAAGGGAGACCAGAAATAAAAATTCTGATCTTAACCTGCTCCCACCCTCTGATCTCCTGCTGGTGCTTCCTGTTGGCCAAACCCAATAAGATACCACAGGGCAAAGGATAGGATGAACAGTCATCTAATTTTCCCAGGAACTAAGAAGTTTCCTGACATGCAGTTGTCTTAGTGCTAGAGTCAGGAAAGTCCAGTTCAAACCAGGACAGTCTGTCACCCTGGCAAAGGAGTGGGCTTGATCTCTTGGACAGAGCATGATGGAGAAGGTGGAGAGTGAGTCTAGAGGAACATCCAGGAGACACCCCAGTAAATATTTATAATTTGAAAAAAAGAACCATGATTATTGATATTTCTATGTCTGTCTTTCTGATTTATAATCTCAGTGATTTGAAAGAATTAGTAAAAAACCCCAAGGTCAGGATAGGAACCTTTCTGGTATATTGATCTCCCTGGTTTCAGCTCATTTCTATCAGGCCCATGCATAACGTCCACCTACCATTCCAGATATTTTGGAACCAACTGCTGTTTTTTACTCTTGACGTCCAGTCATCCAACCAAATCTTCATTAAGTGCCTCCTCTTTTCCAACCTCTCTGTTAAATGAAGGCTAGACATCTAGAAAAAAGGTATGACCACTGCTGTCAAGTAGCTCACAAGCTACAGGAGAAGATGATGTTATATTAGCCAAAGGTCAACAATATCAAACAGCTAAGAGTTTTATTATCAGTTAGCTTGCCACAAGACATTGAAGTAGTCTTTTTGTCTTAGCTCCAGTTTCCTCACATCTGGGATAAAATATCCCTAAGGTACCTTTTGGCGCTAAAATGCTGTAATTAAGAGGCATTCAAGGGAAGGAGCTATATATGTGGTTTGAGGGAATCCAGTGTAGTTTTCATAGCAGTGGCCTTGAAATGAACAGGAAAATCACACACACGTGTGAAGCAGCCATCGGCCATTGTCCAGACCTCACTTCTCCCACCTCCTTCTCCCTTTCCTATTGTGTGCTCTACTTCCTTTCCTGTTGTGTGGCATTCCACAACCTGGGGGAGATGTTAGGTCTAATGAAAAAGCCAGACCTTAAACCCAAAAGTGGTAACAAGCAGTCCCAGAAGCTTTATCAGAGCAGAAACTCTCAATGCACAACGTCCCCCTACCCACAGTGGCTAAAAGCCACACTCAGACAATATAGATTTGTCTCTGTTCTCTGTGCAAAGTGGGGCTTATCTACTGACCCCAACCAGGAACAGTTCTCGGCCACCCTGGGAGACAGGCAGTGATGGAACTTCTTCCCCTGCTTTTTTGGACTTTGTAAGTGACAAGGAGATTTGCTCCCTTCTGTACTTTTTATTCGTACAATAAAGGGATCATTTGCTGAAAGTTTCTGGATCTGTGTCCCAATAACGCATCACTGTAGTAACTCATTCCACAGTCAGGTTACCATGTTTTGGTGACTACTCTATGCCAAGCCTAGAGTTTTATTGGCTAATTAATCTTCACTGCAATCATTTGAGGTAGATATTGGTTATCCCAATTTCACATGTAATGAACTTCAGAAAGATTGTGCGTTTGCCCATTCTGACACAGCCAGTAACTCAAGTCTGTCTGATTCCAAAGCCCATGTACTTTCCACTATTCGGTGTTGCCTCTCCAAGAAGCATTAAAGGAAGGCGATGATTTTAATTGTTGTAGAGGTAAGAAGATAATCAAAGTCCCGAAATTTTACTAACCTCAAACTTTAGAAATGCATCCCTTCTTTCCATGTGGCAGATCACAGAAAAATGGCCACATTTGTTCTTCCCTGTATTTAGACCTTTTGCAATGTGATTTTGCAGTTCCTTCTGTCAATGATTGGAGGTGATTTTCCCTCCTCTTGAATCTGAGATTGTTTTGTGACTTACACTGGCTGGAGAATGTGGTGGAAGTGACCAGTGCCAGTTACAAGCTCAGGCCTCTTGAGGCCATGGGCACTTCCACTCTCTCGGAACCTTTGTCAGCCTTCATATGAAAAGCTCAGGCTACCCTGCAGGAAACACCACAGAGAGCAGATACAAGCTATTTCAGCGGAGCCATCCTCTATCAGCCAGTCCCTAGCAACCCAGAAGATGACTGCAGACCCATGAATGAGCCCATCTGAGTCAAAAAGAACTACTTAGCTTAGCCTAGCCCACTTTGGTGGTTTGCAAAATCCTTACCTAGATAAAAGGCTGCTGTTTTAAGCCCTTAAGTTATGGGGTGCTTTGCATAAAATAAACGCTAACCGATTCACACTATAATTAGTAAAGCAGTCATCA
>JAQZBX010047782.1:0-20472 GCA_029593785.1 Cabassous unicinctus
TCGTTTTTTTTTTTTTTTTAATTGGGCAAATACCATTGGTGGTTGTTCCCAGCACCCAACTATCCTATTACAACCACCTTCCTTCTTGTCGGCCTCTACTATAGAGGCTGTAGAAAGTAAATACTGGTCTCAACTGCAGGAAAACACATGGCTGGATCCATAGCAGCTGTCTTGTGACCAGGAGGGTAAGGCTTAGGGAAAGTCAGAGATGTTACCAATGTTATGGTAGAGTCACTGATTCAAAACAAACAGACCATCCCTCTTCTTAGACTTTTGATTTTGAAGGAATAAAAGTGCTTAGATGATTTTGAAAGGTTATATATAATTGAGATGAGTATTTTTCAGAAATCATACATTTAAGGACTTCTTTTCCAAAAAGTATGCCTTTTTAAGGCAGAAAATATCATTCAGATTATGACTATTAAAATCAGAATTATGTTAATAATTGAAATGCTCTTTATTCAATGGATGTTTTTCATAGTTAGGGACAACATAGAAATCATTTTGTATAGTAAGACTTTCTATTAATACTTTAGAGTAACTACTTTGAAACAGTTAAAATACTACATTTTTAAATTTATATAAACCTAGCCTGTCAAAAATGAGAATTGTAAAAATTTTAGACAAGAAATGAGAACATTACCCCCTGAATTTTTAATTCAATGTTTATTTCACAAGAGCTAAACTTGACAGCAAAATTAATGTCATCAAACATAATAAGCAGATATTTGAAAACTGCTACTAAGAAAAATCTCTCTTCATTAATAAAACTTCACTGAGCAAATCTGTATTTTCAGTCCTTGAGTTGTAAAGAAACTTCAAAGTCATGAAGTAGAAGACATTGGATTCCTGGAAAAACAGCTGAATCTGAAGTGCCCTCAGATGGGTTAAAGATCAGAGGAAGATGGCTGTAGCATCAGGTCATTAAGGAAGGATTAGTTTATTTTTATAGTTCACTAATGAACATTGCATTGACATTTTTTCAAGTTTTTGTGATATTTGTTGCTTATTTTCACTTAAGAATTCAGCCAGAGAGATCATTCTGAAAAAACAGTACAGTAGTCAAAAATATGACTGTGAGCAATTATAGTGACAATCACATGTCATGATTGCATTTGGACTTGCAAAGCCAGTGTGGCTGTAAAACTCCTGACTTTTATAGGATGAATTTTGGAAGTCTGTATTTTATTAGGCCAGCTGCGTGTATCACCAGAGCAGTAAAGTTTTCAGTCAGAAAAAGTGTTTCCAGAATCATTGCCCTTGCATTCTACAGTTCGTCTAAAACCGCTTTTATCTGCCAGAAAATTTGCCTTATAAAAACCAAATTGGATTCATCAAATAAGAAGTGTGACTGCTCCACTGCATCTTTTTGGTACTAGTAGTGATAAGATATTTTTAATGTGTTAAGATTATCTTTTTACAGATTTGTCGATAGTGAAGCGATTACAGTGAGGTGCTTGGGCAATGAAACTATCATCAGCAATTAAATACAGGATATTCCAGTTTATAGAGGGCAACGAGAAGAAGTTTTTCTGTTTCTTTCCTTTAACATTTTGCTAGCATTTTCCATTTGCATCTAACGCCTTGTGCTTTCCATGGGATTTATATGTTACTGGCAATTTCCTCTCTCAGCCCAGGGGGAAGGTTAGTAATAGTTTTATCCCTATTTAAAACAAGCACGGAGTGTGACAGCATGTCATTAAATATTAGGTTTAGTCGGCCCCTGAAGTTAGGAGAGAGGGAGGTGGGTTGCCCGTACTAAATTTAAATGTAGAGCCAGAATAAGGATGGGAGTGGGGCTGGAAAAGTACAAGTGCAAGTTTGGGATTAGAGGCAGGGAAGGGAACTGTTTCTAAACATTGCTAGAAACCTCGGCCTTTCACTTTACAGTCTTCAGAATTTCCACTTCAAGGTTCCTAATTCTGTGCCCAGTTCAATTCTATTCATGGAACTTGAACGTCGCTCACCTCAACCCCCCGCTTAGGAATGGAGGCTAGACTACATGGATGCCATGTTTGGGAACGGTGTATTCTTCTTATGCAAACTGTGAGTGTCAGATGAAAATTGTTAAGAAACACGTGTACAGATACTGGGGAACCAAAGGGAATCTTTTCTTGCAAAGGCTGCCACAAGGGCTGAAACTGGAACACAGGCCTTAGTTCAAGATTCAGAGGCTTCAGTAACCTGACTGTGTAAGTCCCTGTATTTGAAAGTTCCACCAGACAAGTTCCTCTGCCTCAATCAAGCGATTAGCATGTATTTTCCAAACCATATGCCATGTTCTACTCTCCACGCCTTTAGTTGTGCTGGGCCATAAAAATGGGACATTTGCCTTCTCCCCGCTTCTGCTGTCATTTGGTGGTTCAAATCATCTATGGGATTCCTCAGTATCATCTAACAAATTTTCCTTTTTTGATTTAGCATGTTCAATCTGTGTTTCTGACTCCAAAATCCAAAAATTTTATATAATATGTATGATTAAATATATATAAGAAAGCAGAGATGGAAAAATGATGTCAAATTTGAATTAAAAGCTAAAAGCTTTGAGAGGGACAAAGTGAAGACATAAAATCTATGAAACAATTTATGATATAACATAATAAAAATGCATAAGGGAATGATAGAAATATAAGGAAAAATTGGCAGAAATACAGTTGACCTGGGAAATCTGAAAACATCACTCTCTTTTTATGACAGATCAACAAAACCAAAATTGATGTATTGATATGGAGAGTATTGGAATGCTTTACACCCCAAATCACAAAAAATATATATTATTTTCAAAAGTTCATGGAATATTTTCAAAAATTTATTCTTTAAAAACACAAAGTAAAATTTAAAAAATAGAAATTATAGAAACCACATTTTCTAACTGCAAGGAAATAAATTTAGACATAAATAATAAAGGTTTAGGGGAATATATTTAAATTTTAGGGTTAAAAATTAAAGAAATCTTGATTAAAATAAAGATAATCAACACTACAATATGTAAATATTTAAGAAAAAAATGAAGCACTTATGGAATTAGTAGTAAATTCCTGACCTTAATGGTTTTTATATTAAAAGAGAAAGAGTAAAAATGAAGAATGAAAATAAATGAGTTAGGCTTTTAGCTCAGAGTTAGAGCAAACGTGAGAACAGTTTATTAGAAAGAAATAACAAGCATCAAACCGGAAAATAATATTTTAAAATGGAAAATGTAGTCAGATTATAAGTCAAAGAGCTCACTCTCACTCTTATTTTTAAAGAAAATAATACACTAAACAATCTAGACGATCAATGCAGGAAAAGAAATATAAAAGCAATGATACACAAATAGATGCAGAACATGTTAAAAAAATTATATACTTCTGGGAAATCATATATTACCTAAATTGACAAAGAATAAAGTATAATGCCTGAATAGACCATTAATCAGACAATGAACAGAAATAGTGTTCAAAAGACCACTAATAAAATGACTCATTCAACACGTGGTTTAATAGGCTAATTCCTTCAAACTTTAAAGAACAAAATTCTATATCATAGAAAATATTCCAGAATTTAGAAAAAGAAGGTGTGGCAGATTGAATTATGCACCACAATTGAGACCTGTTCTTAATCTTAATCCACATTTTTTGAGTATGAACCCATTGTAAATAGGACTTCTTGAAGATGTTATTTTAAATTAAGGTGTGGCCCAACTGAATGAGGTTGATTCTCAATCCAGATTTCTGGAGTCCTTTATAAGCAGGAGAATTGCAGACATAGGAAGAGAAAGCCAACGGAAGGCATTAAACCAGTAGAGAAAGAAGAGGATTGTTTTAGTTTGCCAAAATGCTGCCAGTGCAATATACCAAAAATGGGCTGGCTTTTATAAAGGGAATTTTTTTGGGGTAAAAACTTACAATTCCATGTCCAAATGTCCAAATCAAGGCACCATCCAAGATGCTTTCTCACCAAATGTCACCTGTGGGCAGATCCTGGAGTCCTGCCAGGTGGCAAGGCAAGATGGCACGATCTCTGCCGGGGTCCTTGCCTTCCCCTTCCAGCTCGCCTTCTCCTTGAGCTCAGCTGTGAACAATCAGGCATATGGCTCATCTCTTCCCAGACCGTTTTCAGCTTCTCCACTAATTCTAGCCTCCAGGCCCTCTCTCAGCTTCTCAGGGTTTCTCTCGACCTCACTTGCAGCTGTAGCTGATCCTGGAGTCCTCTTTCCCACAGCAGGGTGAAAATGGCAGCTTTCTCTGTGTGTTTCTGCTTGCAGTTCTCAGTTTATATAAGACTCCAGCAAAAGGGTGCAACCCAACTTGGGTCGCATCTCACTGATACAATCCAATCAAAGAGACACACAGCCACAGGAATGGATTAGCTCTAGGAACATGACCTTCTGGGATTCCCAAAAGAACTCCAAACTGTTACAAGGACATTGTCAGGTGATGACAGGCAGGGACACAAGCCAAGGAATCCCAAGCATCCCTGGCAGCCAGCGCCAGAGTGTTGCATACCTTAGGGAGCAAGCATCATCTTGATGTCTTGATTTTAGACTTCTTCTGGTCTCAAAACTTTGAGTCAATAACGCCTATAGTTTAAGCCAACCCGCTGTGTGGTATTTGTCATTGCAGCCTGGTAGATTAAGACAGAGGAGAAAGCGCTTCTCTTTATGATCCTATAAAGCTAGTATAGCATCCATAATCTGAAAATTCTTCATATTCCTCAAGATAATTATTAAGTAAACTGGTTTTTGACTGGGCATTTTAGAGCACAGAGATAAATTTAAATCTCAAAAATATATAAAGTTACATGTTTGTGACCATCCTGAGGCAGGTTAGTAGAGGGAACGAGGGAAGGTGGCTGGTCAGAATAAAGGTATAATGGGGCCCCCACCCCCACCCCCACCCCTGTCAGAACACAGCTGTGAGTCCCCACCTGGAAACTCCCTGAGGGGAGGCCACTGTTTGAGAACAAAGCTGTAGCTGTTACAGCTGAAAAGCCCGCCAAGACACTGGTCATGAGATCCCATTTGAAACTCCTGGGATCAAAAGAAGCCCTGGATAATTCCAAACAGAAAGGCCTCCCCCATTGATCCTCTGAAAGCTAACAGGTGAAGATAGAAAGGAAACCAATCAGGGCAGCAAATAGCTGGGGTCCCTCCTTAATATGGTGAAGGGGGAGAAGGAAAGGCCTTAAAAAGGCCTCCACCGGGGCCCCACGCGTGCATCCCAGCCTGCAGCTCACCCACACCCATATCTTGGGTGTACTATCTCTTTTCTTGATTCTTAATAAACTCTTGTTACTGGCTTTATTAAACTGGCATGTCTCTGAATTCTTTCTTGTGATGAAGCCAAGAACCTAGAAACCCAGGACCCAGAGCCTTACGCTAACAATTCTTACCTTGGTGTGGATTCTCTCTAGCTCTTATTTTACATTTTAATTTATTTTGCGCATTCTTGCCGTACAACTGTAATTTCGAGGGTATTCTTGCTACAAGTTTTTTCAAAGACTTTGTAGAATGAAGTCTGGACAAAATTAATTACTTATTTGAAAGCTTTTTATTAAAGCAAATGTCAAGCACACAGGAAAGTTGTGGGACTAGTAAAATAAATTTCCTATATTTTTCCTCTAGGTTCAGTCCACTCATACACTTTTTCAGTCAACCCCATCACTGAAAAATAGCCACTGATCTGATTTCTATCACAATCATTTAAATTTGTCTATCTGGAATTTCATGGGACAAATAGTATGCACTTTTTTTTTTTTTATCTGTATTGTTGCATGTGTAAGTTTTTTGTTTCTTTTTATTGCTGAGAAGTATTCCATTGTATGAAAATAACACTATATATTCATATTTCTTTTGACTGATATCTGGGCTGCTTCCAGTTTTTGTCTTTTATGAATAAAACAAGATTCTTTCATTTTCTTAATATGAGTATCAAGTTGTTTCAATACCATTGATTTAAGAGATGTTCATTATTTCATTGAATTGCTTTTAACCCATGTTGAAAATCATTTGTCCATTTATGTATAAACCTATTTCTGTATTCTTTATTTTGTTCCATTGGCCTATTTGTCCATCCTTTTGCCACACTAACTTGATTACTGTAGGTAGAATAAGTCCTCCAATTTTGTTTTTCTTTATCATGATTCTTTGGTTACTCTAGTTCCTTTGTCTTTCAAAATACATTTTAAAATTATCTCTTAAATTTCTAGAAAGAAGCTTGCTAAAATTTTTATTGCACTTGTACCAAGTGTATGGAGCAATTTAAGGAGAACTGATGTCTTAACAATAATGAGTTTTCCAGTCTATAAATACATTCAACTTCTCATTTAAGGTTTTTTTAAATTTAACTCAGAAATGTTTTATAGTTTTCAATGTAGATGTTATGTACATATCGTGTTAGGTATTTGCCTTTTAAACGCTATTGTAAATGGTATTTTTAATTTCATCTTGAATTTTTCATATATACAAATAAAACAGATGTTTATATATTGATTTTGTATCCTATTATGTTCCTATATTTATTTAATAGTTCTAGTACTTGTAGATTCCTTAGTATTTTCTAAATACACAATCATGTCATATATATGTCATATATATGACAAAGATAAAGACAGTTTCTTCCCTTCCAATGTGCATGCCTTTCATTGCCCTTTCTTGTCCTATTGCACTGGTTAGTAACTCAGCATAATGTAGAATAGAAGTGATGAAGCAGGCATTCTTTCTTGTTTCTGATCTTAGGGAGAAAGCATTCAATATTTCACTGTTAAGTATTATATTACTTCTAAGTTTTCCATAGATGCTTTTCACAGTTTGAAGAAGTTTTCTTCTATTTCTAGATTGCAAAGAGTGGTGAATATAAATGAATATTGTATTTTATCAAAGGCATTTATTAAAATAATTATATGACTTTTCTTCCTTCATCTGCTAATATAATGACTTGCACTGACTTATTTACATATATTAAACTGATTTGCCTACATACTTTTGTGGGATAATCTCATTTAATATAAGGGTTGTCATTTTTATATATTGATGGATTTGATTTGCTAGTATTTTGTTAATGATTTCTGCACCCATAATATGAAGGATATTGGCTTTCAAATTTCTTTTCTTGTAATGACCCTGTCTGGTTTTAGTATCAGGGTGTGAGTGGCCTTATACATGAGTTGAAAAGTGTTCTTTCTTTTTTATTTTCTGAAAGAGTTTTTGAATCATTATTTCTTCTTTTAATGCTTGATAGAGGAAAGCCATGTGGACCTAGAAATTATTTGTTGGAATTTAATTTATCAATTTCTTTAATGGCTATGGGACTATTCACATTTATTTCTCCCTGTGTTAGTTTTGGGAAGTTTTGTCTTCTAAGAAATTTGTCTATTATTCTAAGTTGTAGAATTTATTGGAACAAATCCATAATATTCTCTCAATGCTAGAGTATAATTATTCCTATTGGTACCTGTGAAAACACATAACGCGGACTTTTAGTTTCTTCCTATTTTTGAGGATTTAGATGAGCAGCTGAACCTAGTTTCAAAGATTTTTAGGGAGACCATATTGCTTTCAAAATTCATGTTTTTTTTGTTTTTGTTATTGTTTTTTGCAAGGAAGCAATTATTCTCTTTTACTCTTATGAAAGAACATAAAAATTAGCAAAATTTAAAATGACTTTAAAATAAATTTTGTTCTCATTAAGGCTGTATTTTGAAGAATTTATACCAAAAGTGGTAAATTTTTTTCTTCTCCTTTCCAGATATAATTGAATTAATAGGTACAATAAAACTACACTCATTGTGATCTTTATATAATTATATAGTACTGGCATTTCATTTAATATTTTTTGGATTGCACTTATCAATCATATTTTATCATGATCTGAAAAAATTATTGTACCATATCAGTCTTTAGTTTCAGTATTGCAAAGATTTCACAGACTTTAGAGAAGAAATCAAAGAAAAATATTTATTTCTTAGATTTTGAAAGAAAATACAAAGACTAATGATATCAAGATCATAGAGAAACTCAATGAATTGTCTGTTTTCAATCCAAACACTGCTGTGTCCAGTGCACACTTCTATATAACACTTAATAACATTTAAAATTTATTACATATAATTGATTTTTAACATATTACCAAATAACCTGATTCTAATTTGATTAGAAATTTTCCTTCAATAATAGTCTTAATTTCAACCATTCTGATACTAAATATCATTGTATAGTGTGCACTATTAACTGACATACAATAATATATTTCCAGGGGAAATAGTTCTCTTGTTAATACTGCCTTACTATGAACTAACCATTTGGTTGATAGGGGGGGTATTAATTAAAGCCATGCTAAAACTACTCTAAATCTACTTGCTCACTGCTGATTTATTGCAAAATTACTGCCATAAGAAAGTTTGAATTTTATCTTAAATTATTATCCAAGCATTACCTGGCAGGATCTGGGAGAAAAACAGTAAAAAAAAAGTAAAATATAGTTTATACTTGTATGACTATAAAGAAATTAGTAGAGGAGTAGGATTATTTGCCACCTATTTGCCTATCTCTCAGAGGTAACTCAAGATGGCATTCATCCATTGGTGAATTCTCTAGCATTCAGGGCTTGGCAGATAGAATGACTAAAAGTCTCTGAAGCATTCTAAGCAAATAAGTAATAGAATCAAATTTCTTTATTTCTGTATTAGACGGATAGTGTGACAGTGCAAAAGGTGAATTAAAGGGGAAAGTAACATGAAGAAGCGACACATTTTCAGTAGAGCAGACTAGAAATGACGAGGACTCGAATAACTAAAATGTGGATGATGACAGTAGGATTGAGCATAAACAGTTTTAAAGGTAGAATATATGGTGTTTGGAAATTGATTGAATTAAGGTTAGATGAAGGGAGTGAGAAAAATTAAAAGTGATAAGAAAGAATGACGTCACTTTGCTATCACTATACAACCTGGAAAATATAGCTGATTTGGATAGCAATATGTGTCCAGCACCAGCCATTCTCCTCCCATTTCTTCATCATTGGCTGACCCAAGCACCTGTGAAAGAGGCTAAAAATGCCAAATACTTTCTCAGAGTTCCTTCCAGCCAGGGACAGAAGTGGAATCCAGTTTTGGCTAAATGTATTTAATGGGAATTCTGTTGGGGGCCTTCAGGGAAGATTTTTCTTTGTGTCAAAATGAGAGACATACAAGAAGGTCTCACATCCTTCCTGTCTTTGAGCATGGCTTTGTGAGAATTGGAGGGGTTAGCCATATTGGTACCATGAGGACAAAAGCTGCCATGCTGTGGAGGGCAGAGTAGATAGATAGATCTTGAAGACAGTGATGAGGCACTTAAAAAATCTGGATACTCCTTTTAATGTGGGGAAAATACACCAATATTATTTAAATCACTTTGAGTCAAGTTACTTGCAGATGAAAGAAAGCATTTTAAGTAATACAATTTCATGATTTCATTTTGAATTATTAAGCTAAAGTGCCTGAGAAGCATTCAGGTAGAGATGTCTAGCAATTGGATATATAGTTACAGAGGACGGGAGAAAAATTCAGTCAGTTTGCTTTGATAAAACAAGAGGAATTAACAATATTCTTACTTTCACAGAGCTTAAACATCTATTATGGGAAATCAAGTATGTGTACAAATATTTATAATGAATAAACAATATCCAATAAATATCAGAATGAATTAATTATATCCTGTGATTTATCTATTATTCTGTTGTACAATGCCTTAAAGGCCTTTAATTCATCTCCCAAAGTCTATTCTCCCCATAGTTAGGAACATGGATAATCAGGAAAACGTCTATTCCCAGGCTCACATGATAAGTGTGTCCATGTGACTAGTGGAAGTAACTTCTGGTGAGTATTCTTAAAGGAAGCGAACATTCTTTTGCCTTTCCTTTTAATCCTTGCTAACTGTAATGTGAAAGTAAGGGCTGGAGCTCTAAGAACTATCCTGACCCTATGCATGAACACCAAACTGGCTCAGATGAGCTTTCAAGAGCTGATTGTAAAATTTTCAGGAATGTGTGAGCTATGTACTAAATACACCGTGTCTTAGTTTGCCACAGGGCTGCGGATGCAAATACCAGAAATGGGTTGGCTTTTATAATGGGGATTTTATTTAGGGTAAAACTTACAGTTCTTAGGCTGTGAAATGTCCACATCAAGGCATCAGCAGAGATGCTTTCTCACCAAAGTGAGCTGCCGGTGATTCTTGGGGTCCTGCCATGTGGCAAAGATGGTTGCTGATCTCTGTGGAGGTCTCTGCCTTCCCTTCCAGAATCTACCATCTCCTGGAGCTCAGTTGAGCGCAATCAGGCATAGGGTTTGTCTCTTACAGGGCCTCCTCTCTCAGTCTCAGCTGCTCTGCTTTCTTCACAAGTTCAGCTGTGAGCTATCAGGCATATGGCTCATCTCTTTGGCTTCAAAGAGCCTTGAGCTCAGCCTCTTGGGGCTTTCATGCTTAAGCTTTGACTGCTAGTGATCCTCAAGTTCTCTCTCACATAGCAGGTTCAAAAATGGCAGTCTCCTTTTCTGTGTCTCCATTTATAGCAGCTCCAGTAAGAGAGCAGAGACTCAATCTGGGTCACGCCTCACTGATGTAGTCCAGTAAAAAGGGTCTCACACCCACGAGAATGGATTCGTTCAAAAACAATCTTCTCTTTTCATGATTCATAAAAGAACTTCACACTGTCATGCACCCATTATTAAAAATTGAATTATACAAACTTACAATTAAATGAATTATATCAGAAGCACAAAGGTGATTAATACTCAAAAAACCTTGCTTCCTAAAGTCTACATTAGAACTTTTACTAATGTCTATGCTTCTGGGGGTTATTTATGTCTAGTATATCTGAATGCTGGAAATAATATTTAACAATATGCTACTGTACACCTCTTCACAATTCTGCATTCAGTGAAGTCACGTTGGTAGCTTGAAGTTGGCCATGGTATAAATAGGTACATGATGAAAATGGCAAACACTATAAATAAGGGCAGAATCTCACTGGAGAGCTGATTGTTAAATGTTTGTTTACCAGCATACAACTGACCATAACCTATAGATGATGTAGAAATAAATCTGCAGAAGTCTGGGTCCTTAATGACTTCATTGGATGTCATATCATCCTTGGATAGCTGACTTATGGACTCTTTCGAGTGAGAAAATTAATTTGTTAATTTGATCTAGAGATCTTTTATCTGTCACATTCAACCATAAGTAATCACAAATAATACAAGCAAGAAAATATAGTTTCTGAGAATGTAGAGGTTGGGCAGGGGATCATTGCATTTTTTCCCTAGAAGATAATGGGCATCCAACAGCCAGGTATTGTAAGAGTTTAACTAGCATAAGTATCTTAAAGCTTTGGTATTATTTAGGTTAAATAACAGCAATTAAATTCATTTTTCCAGAGAGTGCATGACACCTCTATAAGTATATTTTTAAAATGTGAAAGCTATTTAAAAGCTGCATTTCCTTTCTTTAGAAAATTACCACTGCCAAAATACAAAACAGAAGGATCAAATGTCATATTTCCTATCTTTTAAAGCAGCTATGATTATAAGACATACCAGATATTTTAGGGGGAATGGGCAACTTTAAAATCAATTGTAAACATTTATTCAAAAATGCATTCCAGTGTCAGAAAAGTTAATCTGTGAAAAAATATATAGTTTTTTGAATCAAGGAATTATGGAATTTCATAGAAAGTAAGTATGTATTTTTGTGAAACTTGATGATTGAAATAATGGAAAATATAAGACTTGTATTAATTTTTGGTTTTATGAAACAGATAGATTTTTCTCTAGGTTTTGGATATTGAAAATTTGATAAAGTCTTGGGCAACTTTTTGATATAGATACCATTATAATATTAAAGCTTAGACTTGTTAAAGGAAGAAGATGTCAATGAGGAAAATTAAAAGAGTAGTAGAAATGACAAAATTAATGGTGGGGGCATTTGGGGAGAGTGAAAATGTTGCCAAAGTTTGTTATTTCAGGTCTGTAGGCATGGGTGCCAAATAAGTGGAGTAATTAACTTGGAAGTTGCTGTATGTTGTGGTTTGAAGCTGTATGTACCCCCGAAAAGTATGTTCTTAAAGTTAATCCATTACTGTGTGTGTGGACTCATTATAAGTAGACTATTTTGCTGAGTAGGACCTTAAGATGTGACCCACCTTATTCAAGGTAAGTCTTAATCCTCTTACTGGAGTTCTTTATAAGAGAATGAAATTCAGGTAAAGAGAGAAAAAGCCATGGAAGCAAGAAGCTGAAAGCATCCAAACCCAGAAGAGAAGGGAGACCAGCAGATACCACCATGTGCCTTGCCATGTGACAGAGGAGTCCAGGATCACCAGCAGCTGGTCTTCAGGAAGATCGTCATCTTGATGATGCCTAGATTTGGACATTTTCACAGCTTCAAAACTGTAAGCTTGTAAGCTAATAAATTCCCATGGTTAAAGCCAATGCATTTTATGGTATCTGCTTTTGGCAGCTTAGCAAAATAAGCAGGATGCAATGCATATTTGGAAGAGTACATGGCTTACACAAATACGGTGTCTAATAAAAGACATTTTGGATCCTTAGAATAAGAACAGGGCATCAACTTGTTGCATGCTTCCTTTTTGGCCATCTCAAGAAAGAGAAGATGTCCAATCTCTTATGATGACCCCTTGGGAACATAGACTACTGGCAATATTCAATGTACAAGAGACCACAATATAAAAACTTGCTCTGAATTGTAGTTTCTATTGATGAGACCTTTAAAACAAATTTTATAAGCTTGCCAAAAATTTTCCTTTCATATTTACATTTATATTTGGGACTTTTCCTTTATTGCTGTGCATAATTTATACAAAGATTATAAATTTTCTTTGGAACTATTATTGTACTCCCTTCATGGGAAAATAAGTAATATAATGCAGAAATTATAATTCATGTGATTTTATGGAGCATACAAAAGAGTTTCAGTAAAACAACTCTAACGAAATGTTATTCTACACAGAACTAATCATTCTTACTTAAAAGCCACTGTGGATTTGTTCCTGCAACCATCTTTCATCAATGCATAAAAGAGTGATGAAAGAATGGCCTATCAAAAGTAGAGAGACCATCAGACAGAGCCATGTTTTATTAAAAGGACTCAAAGAAACATAAAGTAAAGAAAAATGGTGCACCATCATTTATAAGCCTTCATCCAGTGATGAAAGCATTTTACAGTGTCACAAAATTCATGTAATAATAATTCAGTGGAGCTGCCTACTTTCACGATGATTGGATGCAAGGAAACTTGGACTCAAATTATAGTTCTAGCACAAAGTAATTGTAGCTTTGGAGAAGTTATTTCACCTTTCTGAACTTCTTTCCCATTCTGTAAAATGAGAGGCTTAGAAAAGATAGCTTATAAGAGCTTTTCCAGACCATACATCCACACAACATCTTATAGAAATTAATAATCATCATGATAACTCTGAAGCATTATAAAGTCCTTAAATGTCTTTGAGGCATCAAAGAAATTATGTTCAAAATATATAATTTTTGTTGTGGACATTTACTGCTTTTGCTCACCCAGTTATCAATTTTTTCTTTTTCTTGGGAATAACACTCAAATATTCCCCCAAGTAGTCCATTGCTTCAAGAATGGTACATGGGGCACAAGCTTAACATGCTTGGTATAACCTCATTCACTTGATTTCAGTGATTCATTTGAGTATGGAATAAAAGATCTAAGATTCAAGTCAGCCTAGAGCCCAGATCTCTTATTTGGAAATTAGATAAAGGTTTATTTCTGTACTTATCATGAATGAGAAAGCATGACACCCAAGTTGTTGGCAGCAATCTCAGGATCGCAAGGAGGGGAAGCTGGTTGATAATGGAGTCAAAAGTGAGAAAGAATTGAAAAAATGAACAAGAAGTTGTGTCATAGTCACTTCATATCAGTTTCCAAATCAAGCCTTGCCAGAATATACCAAAATTTTTGGATATCTCAGCTACTTAAATTCATTTTTTCTTTAAGCTAATTTCATTTAGGTTTTTGATATTTGTTGTCAAAACATCCTCCTGATATTAATTGGGGAAATGCATTTTTTTTAAAAAAACATAGCTAGACAGCCTTCAAGGAGCATGTATCTCTCTGTATTTGTCCCAACATTAGTACATTGTCTCTAGAGGTATGCTTGCTTAAATGTCAATGCTTGGCCTTCAGCCAGTAAGGAGTTAGGGGTGATTACTGTTTCTTCCCAGTACTCTTTCCCATCCCCCTTCTTTTTGAAACAGATCCGTTTCCTTTGGGGAATATCTACCATGTTTTTTTATCTCACCTCCTCTGGTATCAGCTCTCACTCTCCCTAGGACGACTTCTTAACTTTCTCAATGTGGTTCTGATGGTGCCGGTTCATAACAGTGCCCCAGTCTTTTGCCCTACAATCTAGGCAGAGCAACTTGTAGAAGGCTGCACATTTGACTTGACAGAGGAATCAGAAGTTTTCTTGCTTCCTATCTATGATACTTACAAAGAGGAGCTTTTTCTCTGCTTGGGGTTGTAAACTGGAAGGATTTGAGATCCAAGCTGTCAATGGCCATCTCCCTAGTCAATAGAAGGAAATATATATGCAGTAGGAGAGAATGAAGCCAAACCAGAAAGAAGCAGGAATGGCAGAAAGACAGTCCTGAACACAGCATTCAAGACCAACATTCCTGGCATGAGGAAAAGCAGATTCAGCCTTGAAGTCCCCTTCGCTTGGTCAATAAATTGCCTTTTGATGTTAAGCTGTCGTGAGTAGGGTTTTTGTGCTTCTCAACTCCTGGCTAATAATATATAAGAAAACCTGCTCAAATTTCTTTGGAAATAAAAATGCCTCCAGGCTAAATTCAGCAGCACACCTGCTCATTTCACATTCTCCTTGCCATTTCTATTTTCTCAGCATTTGATGCTCTCTTGGTATTGGGAAAACTGATACCACTTCCAACCCTTCCAACCCCCACTCCCATGCTCTGTGCTGCCTATGGCTCTCCTGACAGCAAGCCTCCTAATGATGAAGCAGCCACAGCTGGCTTTTTGAATCACAGCTTGGGCCTTATATAAACTAGACTGAGCGGATCCTTCTTCTGGAGCTGCCAAATCAAACATACTTGCTTGCATGTAAATTGATTAACTGAAATCTCACCATCATTTTGCTGACCATGCTCCCAACTGCCCTTAGACTGCCCATGCATGTACTTAGGGCATGCATATCATTTGAAATGACCAATCTCTCCCTTCTGCGGACCTGTATGACCATCTAGTTATGGATGCATAGAAAACTAATTGTAGACACCATCCTCATTCTTGCTTTCAAACCTATAAAGAAACTATGTTGCAGACAATGGTCTGCTTCATTCTGTGTCATCAATTTCTCATTCATTTAATCCACTAATATTTATCAGGTACATATTTTGAGCCAGAAACCATGGCAAACAAGAAAAAGTGCCATTCGATAATCAAGTTCGCTGATAAAAGATGAGCTGGGAGCTCTTACTTCCATTTCCATTTAGTCAAGTAACCATTTATTAGGGTTTTATATTATCTCAATTGTGATTCAAATAACTACTCTTTGTGTACACTTTGTAAATTATAAAACTGTATGCAAATATAAGTGATTGTGACAATAATACTAAAAGCAACAATAAGATAAAGAGGGAATTCATTGCAGCTGCTGCTGTTTGTTTTGTATTCAGTTTCTTCTCCCTTTCCCTACTTTTCTGCTTTTAGGTTGTTCAAATTTAGGAAAAGCTAAATTCGTCAACAACTACCACTATGGCGACTGATCATTTATAGATTTACTATGATTAAACTGGGAAATCCCACAATTATACCCAGATGTAATATTTTTTAAGGAAACAAATATTGAAATTTATAGATAACTTGTTAATTTTACGGCTGTAGTTAGATGATTCAGCTAATTCTAGGCCTAAACTTCTAGATTCCCAAAGAGATTGAGAACGACTGGGGGAGGCCTCTTGGGAAACAGTTTGTCTATCTGGACAAATACCTGAATATCCTCTTACAGTTGAGAATGATCATCTGCTATAGCAACCAAGTTCTGGTGAGTTTTTTATTAATATGTTTTAGCCATAATAACATTTTTTTTGATGCACTAGTTTCTCAGAAATATATAACCTGAAAAACACTATTAAATAACTACCTGACTCAGATTCATGAAAATGTTCCTTTTTTAACATTTGGATATAATTTGACCACAAATGGCAAGCTGGGTAGGAAAGAGTTAAGGGGGCAAGGCCTCCCAACCCTACAGGTGAATAATTCTCTGACCAGGGTCTTTGCTTCCTTAGAGATTTGGTAGTGGAAGGGGAGAAATCTGTTTGCCAAAGAGAAAAGGTTGTAGATGTTGGGAAATAATCTTTTTAGTTACATTTTGTCTATAGTTTTATTCCCCCCACAGAGGACTATAAATAATCCCTCCCACGTCCCTACAGGGCTGGAACCGTTGGCCAATTTGATGTAATTATGAATTCCAAAATATAATTGGATCATGCTTGTAAACTGATCTGTTAATCTGGGCATGATTAGGTTATGATTTGGGCATTGAGCCCCACCCCTTCGTGGGTGGGGAATCGAATATAAAAGGCAAGGCAGAGAACAGAGTAGAAGCAGTCTTTGAGAAGCAGCTTTGATGTTGGAAACAAGGCCCCAGGAGAAGAGAAGCGAGCCATTCGCCTGATCGCCTACAGCTGACCTTGTGGAGGAAACAGGAGCTGAGCCCAGAGAGAAACGCAGCCCCAGGAAGAGAGGAACCCAAGAAGCCTGAACCCTGGGCAAATGTTGGCAGCTGTCTTGCTCTAACACGTGACAATGGACTTTGGTGAGGGAAGAAACTTATGCTTTATGGCCTGGTAACTGTGGACTTCTACCCCAAATAAATACACTTTATAAAGACCAACCCATTTTTGGTATTTCACATTAGCACCCCTTTGGCTGACTAATACAAGGGCTTTTAGTCAGTCCCAACCACAGTCAGAGTAAGGAGGGAAATGTAAATTACCCTTTCAAATTCCCAAAGGTTCAACTGCCCAAAAATAGCCCCACTGTGGTAACAGTAAATGCAACCTTTGGATGCCCCTCCTTCTGGATATGGTTAAGGCATTGGGTATGCCAGAAGCATCTGCTGCAAAACAAAATAGCGGCCACAATAGAAACAAATATTAGCTGAGGAAGCCCAAAATTTCAACCTATTAGCATTTTTTATTACCTGTTTTTTTTTTTTGTTTTTTTTTCTTTTTTATGTTCCTGGATTAACTAATCCTGGTCACAAGGCCTGGGGGTCTGGTGTCTTGAAAAATAAGTTTTGATGGTGGACAAAGATGGGGACTATTAAAAGTTTGGAGCATCTGTGCTATACGAAATTTCTTGGTATGGAATATATGCTCCAAAAAGCAATGGACACTAAAAACTCATTTCTCTTGACACATGGGCATGTCTTGATATTGTCTCTCAGATATAAAACTGCCAATGGTTTCCCAAGAGACACCCAGGGTGTCATTTACCTTGGTGCAGCTTTCCCCAAAGTATTGCCTGAGGAACATAAACTCTGTAAGCTACTTCAAAATGAAAGTATTTGGAGTAAAATAAGTTTATCTATACACCATATCCCACTATTAAAGATTCAAACATATTGTGCATAACAAAATGCCATAAATTACAGAAACCTATTTAATTTTGCTTCATCCATTTTAAACCCTCTTCTTTGAAACATGTCATATCCTGTGGTTTCACTGAAAAAATGAATGGCCTTACGTGAATTTTCTTCCGATCTCTTTTGTCAGCACTTATAAAGTGCCGTCTCTATGCCAGGCTGTCTTCTTAGATGAGGAAACTGAGGTACCAAGGTATATAGCAATGGTAACAGTTAAGAGGTGGAGCTGGGATTCAAATTCTGATCATCTGGCTCCAGAGTCCAGGCATTTCGTCACTACGCATCCAAGGTTTGACCTTCAACCTTGCACTTTTAGAAACTTGATTCTGCCTGCAAATCATGGGCTGTTTAATCTGTAAGGCTGGATGCACATTAAACAAAATCCACGGACTGATGTTTCAAGCCAGAATGCCCACTTTATAATTTATGATAATGAATTTCTACCATAGAGCTTAGAACATTAAAATTGCATCATTTATGCATTCATCCCTTCTAGGCAGACTTTATATGGAAAGTCAGACCACAATCAAAGGTTGCTGGGTGAGAATGGAATCAGAACAAGGGAAGTTAGTTAGATCAGTGTGTCTCAGTCTATGCTTCAGGGACTTGCGCTGTGGGGAAATAATACGGGTTGAAAGTCTTTCATCACTGGCACAGTAAAGTTCAAATTTTTCCCAAAATGAATGACTGAAACATATGCTACTCACCCTCCCATCCAAAAACCAATGAAAAGATAGAAAAGATTCATTTATCAAATGAATGAGTATGGAAAAACTATATAGAATGTCATTAAAATACCTGAACAGTTATAACATTCCTGAGAGATGAAAAGCAAACAGAAAAGGACCATTGAAGAGAAAACCACAGGAAAGCAAAATAAAAAGCATGCTCAGAATACTCCCGTGGCAGTAGTGGTAGTACTTCTGGATTGTTCCAAAGCAATGAACACAAGTTGCTGGATGGGAAGTAGGGCATAAGTCAGAAGGAATTTATTGTTGAGCTACATCTTGTGCATCCAGAGCAAATGACCCTTTCCTTCTCCCCTATTTGATCAAGTAAAGAGCTAATGATCTCAGAAAGAAACAAATAGCAAATAACCAAATAAATAAATAAATAAATAAAAATAGGGTCACCTTTACTCATAAGACAAGTTACATCAAATCCAAAATTCCTCACAACCTCTTTCTCTCTCCTCCTCCATGAGACCCAGGGTCAAGCTATGTTCATGAAGGCAGTCAAGGATTGTCTAATTTAAATATGATGAAATAGCCAATAATCACCGAAATATGAGGAAAATTAACACCTTGAAAGAGAGTCACCAAATTAGATACAAGTACAAATAACACCTGAGAACATTAAGTCATAGAAAAAATAGGAGAAAATCTTAACTTTTGGGGAAGGAATTTACACCAGAATATTACTCATTAAAAACAAGTAAAGATTTTGAACACTAAAATGTGTTGGGGTGGTGGGGGAAGAATAGAGGGACTGGATATTGAGCAGACAGAACTAAAGAGCATATTTGTGAGCTGGGAGATTAGCCTAGGATTTTTCCTAAAATTTCAATAAAAATGAAAAAAGGGATGGAACATAAAGCATAATAAAATAAAGAGAAGAAATTCGTGCAGATAAGAAAGAAAATAATTAAGTGCAAAAATCAAGAGGAACGAAGCAGCTGGTTTCTGACAGATTAATAAAATAGATGAGCCTCTGGAATAATTGATGAAGAAATTGCCTTTCCTGCTTTATTTTTCTCCATAGCATTTACCACCATCAAAAACACTATGTATATTACTTATTTCCATTTTTAGTGTCCCTCTTTCTCTCTTTTATCATAATGTAGGTTCCAAGACTGCAGGAATCTTTTTTTTTTTCTATTTTAATCATGGATGTGTCCCTAGTTTGTAAGATATTGTAAGTGCCCATAGGCAGTTCATAGAACCAAGATACAAATAGCCAGTCAACACACAATGATATTCTTTGTGAATTCAGAGAAAGAAAATGAAAATGAGTTGTCAATTTTTGTCAATCATACTGGCAAATATAGTAACAAGTTTTAATATGTGGTATTGGAAAGGATATGGGGAAATAAGTATTCTTGGTGGTATTTTAAATGAAAGTACTTTTGGAAAGAAATTTGGAATTATATATTGACATCTAAAATGCATAAATCCTTTGTGAAATTTTGGTTCTATAAGTTCCAAGAAATATTTGCACATGTGAGCAAAGCTATCTAAGCAGGAATGCCTACTGGAGGACTGTTTTTAGTCGCAAAAAACTGAGAATAAATCTGCCAGTCCATATGAAGTAGACATATATGTATTATAGAAAGCTCTATAAGATATTTAGTTAAGTGTTAGTCACAGAAAAGTACTTCTAGAATTATCTGTTTTTTGTAAATACAAAATAAAATGCATATAACTATAGGAAGAGAGGACTGAAAGGATAAATACACACCAAACTTTTTTTTTTTTTCTTAGGTACTGGGGCCAGCAATTGAACCCAGCACTTCGTATGAACCACTGAGCCACATCAGCTCCCCTGCATTGGTTTTTTTTTTTCATTTGTTTGCTTGTTGTTTGTTTTTGAGTTTGGGAGGCACTGGGAGCTGAACTCAAGACCTTCCTTGTGGGAAACAGGCAATCAACTGCTTGAGCCACATCCACTCCCCACAGCAAACTTTTTTTTTATACTTATCTTTTTTTTTACTTTATTTTGTACATTTAATAATTGAAAATATAAACAATAATTAAAAAATAAAAAGAAAATACAGTTAAATAAAAACATATTTCTCAAT
>JAQZBX010047783.1:0-11213 GCA_029593785.1 Cabassous unicinctus
AAAAAAAAAAAAAAACCCTACCAATTAAGAAAAGTCCTGGAGCAAATGCCTTCACAGGTGAATTCTACCAAACATTCCAAAAAGATATAACATCAATCCTGCTTAAACTCTTTGAAACAAATAGAAATGGAAGGAACAATGCCTAACTCATTTTATGATGCCACAAGAAAAGGAAAATACATTCAAATATATCTAATGAATCTGGATGGTAAAGTTCTGAGAAAAATATACTGCTAATTGTATTGAACACCACATCAAAATAATTATGCAACAAGATGAAGTTTGTTTCAAGTTTGTTTCAATATCTGCTAAGATATTTCAACCTATGAAAATCAATCAATGTAACATCCCACATTAACAGATTGATAGAAAAACAATCAAATAGTCATCTTTCTTGTTGCAGAAAAAGCATTTGACAAAATGCAGCTTCCTTTCTAGTTAAAAAACACATCAAAATATAGGAATAGAAGAAAACTCCTCAACATGATACAGGCTACCTCTCAAACCAACAGCTAACATCATATTCAATGGTGAAATGCTAAAGGCTTTCCATCTAAGATCTGGAACAAGACAAAGATGCTCACTGTCACTTCTCTTATTAAACATTGTGTTAGAAGTACTTGCTAAAACACTTAGGCAAGAAAAATAAATAAAAGTCACCAAAATTGAAAAGGAAGAAGTAAAAATCTCTCTATTTGCAAATCATATGATCATATATGTGGAAAGCCCTGAAAAAATCTTCAACAATATTTCTAGAATTGATGAATAAGTTCAGTAAAGTGGCAGGATAAAATGTCAACAACCAAATATCAGTAGCAGTTCTCTATACTAATAATGAGCAATCTGAGGAAGAAATTCAATAAATAAATTCCATTTACAATAGCAACTAAAAGAATCAAATAACTAGGAATAAGTTTACTAAAGATGCAAGGATTTATATACAAAAATTTACAGAAGATTTTTAAAGGAAATCAAAGAAGACCTAAATAAATGGAAGAATATTCCATGTTCATGGATAAGAAGAGCAAACATAATTCAGATGTCTGTCCTACTCAAATTGATTTACAGATTTAGCCCAATACAAATAAAATTTAAAACAACATTTTAACTGAATTGTAAAAGTTAATTATGAAAAAATTTTGGAAGGGAAGGAGTTGGTATAGGTACAAAGAGAGATATACTGACCACTGAAATCAAATTGAGAGTTCTGATAGAAATCTTCACATATATATGGACAATTGATATTCAACAAGGCCACCAAGCCCACTCAACTGTGACAGAATGGTCCCTTCAACAAACAGTTCTGGAGAACTGGATATTTACATCCAAAAGAATGAAAGAGGATCATTATTTCATATCCTATATAAAAATTAACTCAATATATATTAAGCATCTATAAGAATCAAGACCATTGCACACCTAGAAAATAATGTAGGGAAGCATCTATGAGATATTGTGGCCGGAAATGGTTTCATAAACTTTACACCCAAAGCACAAACAACAAAGGAAAAAATAGATAGATGGGACCTCCTCAAAATTAAAAAAAAAAAATGCTCTTCAAAGGAGTTTGTCAACAAACTGAAAAGTCAGCCTACAAAATAGGAGAAAATGACAACCATTTATAAGGGCTTAAAATCCATCATAAAATAAAGAAATCCTACATCTCAAAATACAAAGACAAACAACCCATTTAAAAATGGGCAAAAGATTTGAATGGACACTTTTTCAAAAAAGAAATACAAATGGCTATAAAAGCACATAAAAAGATTCTCAAAATTACTAGCTATTAGGCAAAGGCAAATCAAAACTAAATGAGAAATCATCTTACACTTATTAGACTAGTGGTTATTAAAAAAAAGAAAACTGCAAGTGTTGGAAAAGATTTGTAGGAGAGGGGATACTCATCCACTGTTGATGGGAATGTAGAAAGGTGCAGACATTGGGGAGGAGAGTTTGGCATTTACTCAGGAACCTAACTCTAGAACTGCCATATGGACCAGCAAACCCACTGGGATTTTAAAATCACAATGGAGGGAATGTTCCGTTGGCAAATATGGTAGGGGAGGGTTGCTGGTACAGGGTATCAAGCATGGGGGCATATGTTAAATAAAGCAAACCTGAGGCATACTTCTATGGAATATAAAAATGTTCATCTTGTTACAGTGTGTCATTTGAGTGGGTGGAGATCCACACAATGAACATGAAAATATAAAACTCCTATCCTTGGGAGGCCTGCTAGGTTCTCAATTAGGTGGGCAATAACCTCTTGAGAAAATAGGTATTGCAGAATAAAAGAAAATAGACCAGTATGTCAAACCCTCAAGATTATTGCATTTAACTATGAATGTTTTTGTTCAAAAACTGAAACTTAGTGGTTACCATAGGTCCCAAAGTTAGGGATAGGGAAGAATGGAATACATAAGAGATAGAGCATTTTTAGGGAATTGGAATTGATCTCCATGATCTTGTAATGTAATATATAAACCATTATAAATTTTGTCAAAACCTATAAAACTGTATTTTGCAAAATGCAATCCATAATGTAAACCATTGACCATGGTTAGTAACAATGCTTCAATATTACTTCATCAATTGTAACAAGTGTATCATAGTCATGTAAGATGTTATCATTAGGGGAAAATGGGAGAAGGGGGCTTGTGTCATAGGGAAGTCCCCTATATTTCGTATGTGACTTTTATGTACACTGAAGCTTCTTTGAAAGTAAAGTAAAAAAGAAAGACACTGGGTAAAACAAAGATGAAATTTTCACTGTATATAAAGCATAACATATCTTATGGTGATGAAAGGCTCAATTTTTTTCTTAAATTTTTATTATTTTTTGTTTTTGTATTTGAGTTTTTTAATTACTATTATTTTAGTATTTATTATTTTATACATTTATTTTTTGGCTTTGATTTTTGGAGAGGTTTTGGATTTCAGAAGGGTTGCAGCAGTGTCAGTGGAGGATCACTGGTATGGGGCATAAATGTTGGAGGGATGTGTGGGGAGAGGTGCACCTTGAGAATGACTGTAGAATATGAAGATTTTCAAACAGACATGGAGTGTTGTCTTGGTCAGTGGAGACCCACACAATAACTGAGAGAATATTGAATTCTCATCCTGAGAAGGCCTGCCTCATTCTCTAATAGAACACCAAGTATCCAAGAGTACATGGGTAGTGCCTAGTAAAAGAGGACAGAGCAATATGCCAGGCCCTTGACTTTGATGGTTGTACTTTTGAACTTTGTTCTTTAGAAATTGAAACTTAGTTGGGTATTATATATTACATAAGAGTTGACTCCTGAAAGACTCCTTGTTCATCAAATCTGCTTCTATCTAAACAAAACTCAGCATATAATCTCAATACCATCTACCCATCATGGGACTTGACTCCTGAGGATGAGACTCCATGACACTGAGGGATTATTACCAATCACCAACTAGAAATGCGTTTGGAAAAAATACCTTTATAATATGGGAGAAACAGTAAATACAAATGAGTTTTTATGGCTGAGAGATTTCAAAGTGAGTCACACAGTCATTCCAGGGGTTAAACTTATGCACATCTCAGGAAGATCTCACTGACTGCCACAGTAAACAGCATCTCAAACACGGGTGCTCCTGATAGCTCTAAAGATATTTAGACTTTATAAGTAGTCAATCTCAGGAATTTGGTACCCTATCAGTGGAACTTACCTTGGAATATATTTCCCCAATGTGACAGAGTTACACTCATTTGTAATTTTCCTACACATGACTCTTCTGACCTTTTTACTTGAACCTATATTTAGTGCTATAATCATTAATTATATGTACCAGAGGCTTAAATATTTGGTCTTTTCCTATGTTGGTTGATCCATGAATCCCAGGATTGTTGCAACTTCTTCTCTCCAGTTTATGCCCAGGACTACTAAAAAATGATGATGATGGATAATACCCATCCTAAAAAACAGAAAGCATTTACAACTACAAGCAAGGAAATTCTATCCAACTGTCTTATGATATCTAAGCAAACTCTCAATCAAAAACAGTGGACATCACCATCCAAAAATCCTCAAGTTTGAGGAATGAGCCATGATAAGAGGGGAATGTAAATATGGTCTGAAGTAGAATTATTGTTATTCTAGCAATGGAAGATCTTGTAACATTAATGTAAAGTCAAGGGTCACCAGAGCTTCTGAGGGAAAGAGAGGGAAGAATGGGTGTAACATAATGCATTTGGGGGACATTGGAATTGTTCTGAATGACATTGCAATGATGGGTGCAGGCCATTATACATTTTATCAAAAGCTATGATAATGTGTGGTGCAAAGTATAATCTATAATGTTAGCAGTTGACCTTGGCTAGTACAATGCTTCAATATGTTTTCATCAATTGCAACAATTTTACCAAAATAATGAAAGATGTTGTTAATGGATGGACAAAGGGAATTAATAAATATTGGAGATTAAAAAGCACAACCTGAAATAATCAGTGGGTCAAAGTGGAGGAGAGGGAGGGGATAAGATATATAGGAATCCTCTATATTTTTGATGTATCATTTATGTACTTTAAAGTTTATTTAAAAATAAAATAAAATAAAGTAAAATAAAAATAAAATGTAGGTGAGTTTGAAATCGTCAGACAAAAATATTGATAGAATATCCTACCAAAAGACCAGATTTATAAAAAATACTAAAGGGTGTACTGCAGCCTGAAAGAATAAACAAGGGCAAGAGATTGGACAAGAGTGCCCAATTGAAGATTATTAGGAAGAATAAATTAAAGGATAAAAACATACAATAGCATTATATGACATCAGAAAGCCAAAGACAAAATGAAATAAGTAAGTAAAGCCTTTGGAGAAATAAAATTGAAAGTTAATAATTTCAACTCCCCAAACAAAAGATATAGGTTTAAAGAATGGATGAAAAATATGAGCCATCTAAATATTTTCTGCAAGAGACTCACCTCAGACACAAGAACACAACCAGATTAAAAGTGAAAAGTTGGGAAAAGCTAGTTAATACAAACAGAAACAAAAAAGATCTGTAGTTTCAATGCTAATATCAGACAAAATAGATTTTAAGTGCAAAACTGTTATAAAGGGTGAAAAACGTCATTATCTCTTAATGAAAGAGGAAATTCTCCAAGAAGAAATAACTAAAATAAATATTTATGCAACTAAACTGAATGCCCCAAGATACATGAGACACACATCAGGAAAATGATGGGAGAAGCAGGTGTCTCTACAATAAGAGTTGGAGTCTACACACACCACACTCGTTATTGTATAGAACATCTGGAAAGAGGATGAATAAAGAAACAGAGAACTTTAATAAGATAAATAAAGTAGACCTAATAGATATCTATAGAGCATTGCACCCCAAAACAGTAGAATATAAATTATTTTCAAGTGTTCAAGGATCCTTCTTTAAGATAGACCATATGATGGATAACAAGACAAGTCTTAATAAATTTAAAAGGATTAAAATTACACAAAACACTTTCTCTGATCATAACAGAAAAGATCTGGATATCAATAATGGATAGAAAAAGGGAAATTAATAAATACTGAAGATTAAAAAACACAACCTTAAATAATCAGTGGGTCAAAGAAGAAATTACAAGGGAATTGAGCATGGATCTTGAGATGAAGGAAGATAAGAAAACAACATATCAAAATATTTAGGACATCAAAAAGGCAGTGCTAATAAAGAAATTTCTAGTTCTCAATGCTTACATTAAAAAAAGAAGGCAAATCTAACATTGATAATCTGACTGCACACCTGGAGGAATCAGAAAAAGAAGAGCAAACCAATCCCAAACCAAACTGAAGGTAAGAAATAATAAGAACAAGAAAACTAATAAAATAATGGAGAACAACAACAATAAAAATAATAGAGAGAATCAACAATACCAAAGTTGGTTCTTTGAGAAGAACAATAAATTTGACAAAACCTTAGCTAAACTGACAGTGAAAAAAAACAGAAGACACAAATAAAATAAGAAAGAAGAGGCAGCATAACCATTGAACTCACATAAATAAGAGCGATCAGGAGAGTATGCTATGAAAAATTGTATGCCAAAAAACTAGACAAGGTAGAAGAGATGTACAAATTCCAAGAAATACAAGAAACACATACACTGACTCTAGAAGAAATAGATCTCAATGAAATAATCACAATTGAAGAGATTGAAAGAGTCATCAAAAACCTTCCAAAGATGAAAAGCCTGGTATCAAATGGTTTCCTAGGTGAATTTCACCAATCATTCAAAGATGATATAATATCAATTCTGTTCAAGCTCTTGCAAAAAATTGAATAGGAAAGAATGCTACCAAATTAATTCTATGAAGCCAACATTACCATAATACCAAAACCAGGTAAAGGTACTATGAAAAAAAACATAACAAACCTGCAGAACATTTTCTCTAATGAACAACGATAGCATTGTATTCAATTCTGAAAGACTGAAAGTTTTGCCACTGAGATCAAAATCGAGACAAGGGTGCCCACCGTCACCATTGTTGTTCAATAGTGTGCTAGAATTTCTAGCTAGAGCAATTAGGCTAGATAATGAAATAAAAGTACCCAAATAGGAAAGGTAGCAGCAATACTTTCACAATTCACTAATAGTATGATCCTATACCTAGAAAGTTCTGAAAAATCCACAACAAAGGTACTAGAATTAATAGATTTTTCAGGCAAAGTGGTTGGATATGAGATTAATATGCAAAAATCAATAGCTTTGGTATACAATACTGGTGTACAATCTGAGGAGGAAATCAGAAAAAAATTCCATTTTTGATAGGGACTAAAAATCAAATACTTAGGAATACACTTAACCAAAGACATAAAAAATCTGTATTCAGAAATCTAAAAAGCATTACTAAAAGAAAATGAAAAAGTTTTAAATAAATGAAAGGACATTCCGTGTTCATCAATTGGAAAATTAAATATTGTTCATGTCAATTCTACCCAAACTGATTTATACATTCAATGCAATCCCATTAGAAATGCCAACAACCTTTCTCTTTTTTTGCAGAAATGGAAAAACTAATAAACCAATTTATTTGGAAGAGAAAGGAGCCTGTTGTAGCCAAAATGACTTAAAAAAAAAAAAAAAAGAAAAAAGTCATCAGGACACTCACTTCCTAACTTTAAAGCCTATTACTTAGCTACAGTGGTGAAAACAGAATTGTACTGTCATAAAGGCAGGCAGATTAACCAAGGAAACCCAATTGAGAACTTAGAAATAGACCCTTGCATCTAAAGTCAAGGAATTTTTGACAAGGCTGTTAAGCTCATCCAGCTGGACCAGAACACCTATTCTACAAGTGGTGTTGGGAGAACTGGATAGCCATATCCAAAAGAGAAAAAGAGGACCCCATCTCACTCACTCAAAATGGATCAAAGACCCAAATATGAAAGTGATAACCATAATATCCCTAGAAGAAAATGTAGGAAAACATATTTAAGATCTCATGGTAGGACAAAGTTTCTTAAATCTTACACCCAAAACACGAGCAATAAAAGAAAAAATAGATAAATGGGAACTCCTCAAAATTAAAAACTTTTTCACTCAATGGACTTTGTCAAATTGGTGAAAAAGCCACGAACTCAATGGGAGAAAATATTTGGCGATCATATATCCAAAAAAGATTTAATATATATAATATGGGAAGATATCATACAGCTCAACAATAAAAAGACAAATTACCCAATTTGAAAAATGGGCAAAAGACTTGAAAATACAATTGTGCAATGAAGAAGCACAAATGGTGAAGAAACACATGAAAAAATGTTCAACATCACTCGTCATTAGGGAAATGCAAATCAAAACTATAATGAGATATCATTTCAAATCTATTAGGCTGGTCACTATTAAAAAGTTGGAAAACTGTAAACGTTGGAGAGGTTTTGGGGAAATAGGAATGTTTATTCACTGTTGGTGGGAATGTAGAATGGTACAGCAACTGTGGAGAACTGTTTGGCAGTTTGGAACTATAAGGAAGTTGAATATAGAACAGCCATGTGACTCGACAATAATATTACAATATACCCAGAAAAAGAGAGCAGTGACACGAATAGACATTTTTACACTGATGTTCATAGTGGCATTATTCATGACTGCCAATAGTTGGAAACAACCCACATGTCCATCAACTGATTAATGAATATACAAAATTGTGATCCATACACACAATGGAATCTTGCATTAAGAAGAAATGAAGCCATGAAGCATTTGGCAATATGGATGATGCTAGAAGATTTTATGTTGAGTGAATCAAGCCAGCCACAAAAAGACAATAGAATATCATTGTGCTTTTGTGAATGAAAATATTATATAAACTAATGTAATTCATAATTAGAATATGGGTCACCAGAAAAGAGAATAAAAGTAGAGAATGGAAAGCTGATTGTTAATCTGTGCAGAATTTGTTAAAATGTTGTTTGTCAATATTTGGAAATGAGTGGAAATGGTGACAGCACATCATGGTGTTTGTGACTTGCAGAGCTGTTATCTGGGTAAAGAGTGGTTGAAATGGAAATTCTAAGGTGATGTATATTACTAGAAGGAAGGGGGAAAAAATGTAACATGGGATAGAATAGCATAGTGAAACCTCCGGTAAAGTACAAATATAGGTGATATTGCATATATAAGACTGTTTTTACAAAATAGAAACACAAATAATCTAGAGAGAAGGAAACAGAATAGCAGCCATGTACAGCAGGGAAAGCATAGAGAGTTTGAGAGATGATGAGTTTTGTTTCTTTGTTTTTATTTATGATTTTATTATTATGGGAATAATAAAAATGCTCTTAAAATGATTTAAGTGATGAATCCACAACTATCTGATTATAACAAATGCACTAGATTTTACACTTTGAATGGATTTATGCTTTATTAGTATATATCAATAAAATTTATTTTGTTAAGAAAAAAAATTCTGTTGGGAAAACTGTATATCTACATGGAAAAATATGACTTTAGTCCCCTACCTTACATATTATACAAACTTAAATCAAAATAGGCTAAGAACCTAAATGACAGTTAAATGCATAATACTCTATTTTAATATACTTTTTTTTCAAACTTAGATTACATAAATGTTCACAAAAAATATAGGGGATTCCCATATGCCCTGCTCCCTAGCCCTCCCACAATTTCCCACATCAGCAACATCCTTCTTTAGTGTGGTACTTTTGTCACAATTGATGAATCCATCTTGGGGCATTGCCAGTAAACAATGATTATAATTTACATTGTTGTCTACACTCTTTCCCGCACATATTTGCAATTTATTACATGATATACAATGGCCTGTATCTGTCATTGAAATGTCCTTCAGGACAATTCCCAAGTACAAAAATGTCCCCAAATTACACTTATTTTTCCCACTCCCACCATTCAGAAACTCCAGTGACCACTGCTTCAACATCCATGATAAATCTTTCTTTGCTAGCATCACAAGTACACAGTAGAACAAGTATAAGTCTATTCTTGTCCATCATCCATTCACCAATCCTGAGGATTCTGAGATGGTGATGCACACTCCAACTCTAAATGAGAGGGGGCAAACAGATTGTCCCATGGGCAAACAGATTGGACTTTCTTGCTTGCAGTTGCAGACTCTCTCTGTTCCTTGAGATGATCATTGTAAGTCACCTTCTCCTTGTTAGTTGTCCTGGGTGAGTCCAATGACCTGGAGAGCAGGTGTTGCAAGCCTGCTGAGATTCAGGGCCCAACTGGCACATTGACAGCCCAAAGATTTAAATCTCTTTGACATACAGCTATCAAATCTAGTACTAACTGTAGGTTCAAATAGAGGGGTAGTAGAGCCAAGTGTAGGGAAAATTCAACTGAGTCCAACTCTACCATTCTGGGAAGTATAGATTCCAAAGTGGGGCACATTAACAGGGTGACCAACTCCTGAACTGTCTGCTGTGCCTGTAGTGTCTGGATGTTTCCAGATCCTTCAGAAGACCTGCTATTTGGGGCAATATTTACTTTGGCAGTCTATGAGTTCCAGCTGAGATGTACATAAACATAATCTCTGAAATAACCTCCCAACTCACTTTGAAGCCTCTTAGCCATATAAATGAATTTGTCTTGAGCTTTTCCCTCTTTTGATCAAAGTCATTTTCCAGTTGCATTGCTTGTTGGTGCTTGGTAGTAATCCCTTGGTGCCAGGAAGGATTATCCCTGGGAATCATGTCCCTTGCTGAGGGAAGGTAATGCATTTATATGCTGAATTTTGTCACACTGTGTCATTGCCCCATGAACACTTGAGAACATTCATATGCCTTATTGGTATGCCCCACTTGAACTTCCTCCCATGCGTCCTTCTTCTCTGACACCTCACAAAATTGATCCTCCCCTGCCACAGCTGTAACCTTTCTGTGATACAAAACTCCTTCAAAATTGAGGCAAATGAAATAATCAAATACAATTAATAGGAAAATACTATAATAATGTTGGTTTTAACAATAACAAAAAAATACAAAAAAATTTTTAAAAGTTTGAAATAATGAAAAAAAAGTAATATATATATATATTTATATTTAAAGTATGATTATGTCTTTCATCACTGTAAGATCTGTTGTCTTGCATGTATGGTGACATTTGTTTCCATTTATTTGCCCAGAGTCTAATTTTTTCCATTTTGTTCAAAGAAGCTTTAGGCTATAGAAAAGTCACATACAGAATATAGGTGATTCCCATATACCCAATGTCCTCCACCTTTTTCCCTTTCCCCATCAATAACATTTCACATGCAGATGGCACATTTGTTAAAACTGTGTACAAATATTGAAATATTGCTACTAACCCTTGTCAATGATTTACATTTTGGTTTACATTTTGGACCAGACACTTTTATATATTTTGATGAAGTTCTATGTGGTCTGTATCCATCCATGCAAGAACATGTAGAATAATTCCATTGTCCCAAATATCTCCCTTTTTCCATCTATTCTATTCTTCCATCCCTCTCCTTCACAATCCATGGTTCCAAGATTAACTAATTGAGGACAAGTTTCATAGTTACTTGCAATAACATTGAGGACTTGACATACTGTCTTGTCCTCCCCTACTACACACTGCGTATGCTCTCAAGAGACTCCTGCCTCTCTGTGTGAGATCATAGCAGGACTCACTAGGATGGAAGTCCAACACCTTCCCACTCACTATTTGTGTCTATACCTCCTGATACAACACACTATGACAG
>JAQZBX010047784.1:0-20374 GCA_029593785.1 Cabassous unicinctus
TTGCAGATAAAGCATCTTTTAGCAATCTGCTTATAGGCATGTTCTATACCATGGTGCCTCCATTCATAAACCCCTCATTTGTAGTCTCTGGAACAAAGAGATTAACACTGCTTTAGGTAGAATGCTCAACAGCTGTTTAGAGTTCCCAATCAGGGTTAAGTGTGATTTTAAAAAAATACATGAAAACAAAAGTTGAAACTAGTGACATATATTTGATGTACATTTTTAGATTTGAATCTTTCCTTGTAAAATATCTAGAGTTCTCCTGTCTAGTTATATTTTGTTGTTTTCATGTGGCAGTCAGCTATATATCTCTGTGTCATAGTTTTTCACACTCTACACTATATTTGTGTAACTCATGTACTCTTCTTGAAAAGGCTTTCAATACTTTTTAAATGTTTTGGAAAATTATTGTGATAGTTTAGAGGTAAAAACAATGTATGGCATTTTATAAGACTGTGCCTTAAACATTAGTAGCTAAACTGATGCCTATGTTTTTTGCATAATTTCATGGTAAGAGATCCTTTGACCCTGGAAGAAAATATTGAGTCTTTTGGGTTAGATGGGCATTCTTTTAAAATTCCTCTTCTTACATTCACTCATGTACATGTGCCTAGTCTAAGTAATAAAGTGATTAGAGCTAAGAGACAACTATGAAATTGAGGATTCTATAGGGATATAGCATTAGAACTCTACTAATGCTGGAACCCTTGGACTGTTGTTCAAAAGGGGGGCTGTAAAAACCCTGACCTTTAACATAGAATACAGTTAAAAAGTTTTAGGCCTTTCCTCCACTCTGTATGAAAAGATGTGTGCTGCCATTGTTTCATTCAAGCTTCTGCACAATGAAAAACAGAATTCCTTAGTACAGAATGGAGTGAAGCACTGGCCTGCAGAACAACAATCTTACTAATACTGTGTGATTCACTTTTTCCAAAAGTAAGATGGAAAAGTTATACCCTGAAGATTGAGCTTAATTTTTCTGATTCCTAAAGGGTTAGTCAGTCTTCTTACAGTCTAAGTATATGTTAGTCTTCTTATGTCTTAGAATTGAATTCTTTGAAGGCTTCCTGTTTAACTCCAGTGTCCTATCTAGAAAATATTTACTTCTTAGGCACTTATGCTCATTTATATTCAGCTGCACCTTGTACAATGTGTAAAACAGTCTCATTATGGATCAGTTTTATTCAACTTAGAGGAAAGAAGTTAATGATGAACACAGTCTTTCTGACATCAAATCTAATAATCCTAGTAAAAATCTGAACTTTGCTCATATTCATCCACTGTCTGAAAGATACACTTATATTTATAATACTTATTACAGTGTTTTGACAATTGAGGATTACACCATATGTCTTTTGAAAACTTGCTTGTTCCTACTAACTTTTCTTCATAGTTGTTTTCTGAGTAAAGATGTCACTAACTGGTTTTATATTCAAGTAACAACCTTACAAAGATTAGATTTTACCTTTCTGAATCATTGCATGTGTGAATATCTTTATATTTTATGATCTGTAATTCATAATTAAATTATTATTCACATGTAGTATATCTGTCCAAGTTATTTCCCCCCAGATATTTGCATATTTGGATAAATTTTATTCTCATCAGGGGAAACTGAAAATAATTGCATGCTTTCTGATTCTATTTCTTTCATTTTCTTGATGTTGTTGATATTGTATTTCATTCATTTTTTGATATTTTTGAGTGTGTTATTTAATTATTGTGCCCAGCAAGTAGCTATTATATTAATCAGATTAAATTTCAATTCCTGAAAATTTTTTTCTTTAGATTTGATTTTCATAATATTTAATCACCAGTTTAATTTTTATCTCAGGATTGGGATGATCATTTACTTTTTCCATATTTTCAATGTATTTTAATTATAAATATATAAAATGAGGAATAATCTTTAAGAAATGAATTTTTAATATTAGAAATTTTGTATTTACACATATATATAATACCCCCAGTACTCTAACTGTATATAGTCCACAATATATATTTCTCATAGCATGATGCAATGCAAAATGATCCCTTATCTCTTTGAATAGATAAACTAGAGATATTAAATTATCACATTCTCTCGTCAATTGTCTCAGTATACTGTGGTCATTTTAAAAGGTTTTCTTTATGTTCTTTTTCATTCAAAATCTCAATTTCAGTCAATACTCTGTTCTATTGAGATATTTGTTCACAATTGTAACTGAGGTGATTGAAAGACCCTGAGGCACTCTTTACCTTGGAGGTAACAGACTGGTGAGCTCTACTTAATGATAGGTAGGTGTGGAGCAGGACATGATTTGGGGTGTCCCATCAGTGCCTAATTGCAAGGCTCTTTCCTATCAGACGTTAGTCCACAAAAGTTGCTCGTAGTTCCCCTGACAATTTTCTCAGGATCTATTTCCATAAACAGGAATCTTCAGATAGTTTTAGCTTGCACGTGGCTGTCTGCTTGGTGCTGTGGTCTTAGCAGGATGAGGTAAGGTACTTAATTCTTCCCCAAGCAAAACTCAGTCCAGGTACCAGGTGTCAGCATTGCATGCTCTTTCCCTTTCCAATAGGCTATACATTTCTGATTTTTAACATGCCTAATAGCATCTTTCTATCATTATGTTTCCATCTCTGCTATCACCTGACTTCCTTCTCTGTTTATTGGACACTAATTTTCTTATGTTGACTTCAAAATTTATAAAGATCAATTCAAAGCTTACTCCCTACTGTCTTCATCATTGATAGTCATATTTTTCCTTACTGTTATTTTGATGGTTTCTTCATCAGCATGAGAGAAATGTGTTTATCTTAGACTAAATGCCTATGAAAGATTTTAAGGAGAGATGTGATAGGAAGATGTGTGTGTTTCAGAAGAAAATAAATGATTTCTAAATATTGAGACAAACGGATGGAAATTAACTACATTTCAATGATTTGATTCTCCCTGTAACATAGGAACTACTCCTTCATCTCAAGAGTATTTATATTTCCCCCTAAGTCCTTATTTGTCAATTCTTCATTTTACTAATATGCTACAATTCTGGCCTCAGGTCTAGGTGATCTGTGTGGCCCTTGTTAGAAATACCTGCCTCCTCCCACCACTCTAGAGATTAGGAGATTTAGAACTTAATTATGTCTGAGCAAGAAGCAGAAATTTCACTAGTGAAACAGTAGGTTGGTAAAACTCAGCTCATGAAGTCATTTCCTGTCTTATGCTCATCTCTCACAGGGTTGTGTGCTAAGTTTTCAGTATGGGCAGCAGCTCACAAGTGATACATCTGAAATACAGAGCAGTTAACAAGGCACTAACTTGCTCAAGAAGGATAGGGCCATGCACATTTATCTATTATAAAGGAGAAAATGAATCTATAACTCTTGGAAATGTGAATAGGTTGAGTGAGTCAAATTTAAAAGAATTAGGTAGAAATATTGGTAATAATATTGAACTCTTCTTCATACTTAACCACATTTCTGGCTTTAAATGCTGGATTATTCCAGAAACCCTAATCTCAGGGGCCAAAAATGTTTAAAAATTGATTTTTGTTCAAAATGTATATGCCCAGCATGTGTTGCCTGCACAAATTTTTCATTTTAATAGAATATATTTAAAGTTGTTTTTGTTATTCTTAATAGTTAAACCCCCCCCCCGTAAGTGGATGGTGCTCCAGTACTCCATTGACACAAAGCTTGAGTGTGTAGCAAGCATAGGCCCAATAAAAAACAAAGGAAAGGAAGAATGTGGATATGTCTTGATTAACTTTACCATAAACCATTTTCTCTTGACACTTTGGTAGGGGCTGCTCAATGACTTTTGGTTCCAGAGTGAAGAACTACAGCTAACATGCAAAGGCTATTAACCAGGAATTAAAACTAATTCTACATTGAAATTTGAGGTTTCATTCAAGTAAGACATAGGCTAAGTATATTGATACAACATCATACTAATTCCTAAAGTGGTTATACCAATTACATTAGCAAAGCTTGAGAGTTCTCTTTGCTCAACTAATTAAAAATGCTTTATGTTGTCAGATATTTAAATTTTTTCTACTATGTTGAATGTATGCCTACACAGGCACACATGCACATATATACCTGTTGGTGATTTTAAATTTGAATATACTTTTATATAAATGTATATTACATGTAAATATACAAGTAATTCCTATCTACATGATTTGTGCCAGATAAATTCACTTTGGTTGTTATATAGAATTTTTTTTTTAATGATGAGATTTTTATTCTCAATGGAAAAATAGAACAAAACCAAAGTTGGAGTCACAGAGTTAAAATACAGATAAAATGAAAAACATTCTCTTATACGATCTCCCCCTTTCAAATGCCATTTTACTGTGACAGTAATTGCATTGGGGGGCACAAATCAAAAACAGTAACTTTGATGAATTTGGAGTCTCTTGTTTTTATTAAATGGGTAATCAAAAATATGCTGATCAATAAGAAAAAGAAAGCATTAAAAATCCCTGGTAAACTCTACAGACATAATTATGAATTTATATTTTTCCAATAAAAGATGGCTAGTAGAAAGAAGAAAAAAAAAAACCCAATGGCTAGAAACTTGGGCCAAATCAAAGTAAGGCTGAAGTCTTTGATGCTTTTTCTAAACTCCTATACTAAGTAGTGTTTTGCAATATTTTTTCCCAGAGTCTATCATCCCAATTCATTCCCTCCTTTTCTGTATCTCTGCCCACCCCCAAGAAATAAAAGGGAAGCATAATTTTATCCAGCACCACTTGGGAAGTAAAGGTGCTGGACTTATTAACAGAATATTTTTAAATGTACAGGTACTTGTGAAAACAAGTGAAGGGAAGTAATACTGGCAAGGACACAGAACAGTGAGCAGGTATTTTGGGAGTGAGACTCTGAGAGGTGAGGGACGCTGGACCCAGGTCTGAGGTGGATGACTGGCAGCCATCTTGGCTAAAAAGGGGAACATACAATTAGCAGGATTCAAGGAGAGGGCAATGCTGTAACCCGCAAAGGAAGTCTCTAGATTTCATTCCTAAGTGGGTGTACTTTCCAGACTTCAACAAGTTCTCCTTGAGAGGTTCTGCTTTCCCATGAGTAATAATAAATACAGGAAACCTAAGAGAATAACACCTATGATGGGGAAAACCCATTTTGACCAGCAATTTTTGCACGAATTATTTTTTGAAGGATCCTTACTATCACTTTCAGTTTTACTGTCACTTGGATGGACAGCACCAATATAGTACTGCTTGAGCCTTTCTGTGGCATCAAAGGAGTGACCTACATCTTCAAAGCTTTCATTTGCATCTGCACCGGCTTGTTCCAGGAGAACTTCCTCTCCACGGGGGCGCTCCTTGAGGAAGCTGACATCCTAGACTCGACTGTGGATCACCAGCCATAAACCCTTCCAAGAGTTCCATTTCACCACCTCTTCCAACTGGTGAAAGGTGATGGAGGTCTCGACCTCCTGCTCTTTCCCATCGCTGCTGCTAGCTTCCACAGTCGCCATTGGGACCAAGATATCTTCCCTCTCCACTGCTAGCTGGGTTTCTGCTGCTAACTCCTTTGAGGCCATTACGGTAGAATTTTGTGCTTGTCTATATCCTTTGAGGAAGAGAAATTCTCAACTATAGTATAATTAAATGTATGAATTTTTTAATGTGGTTTGTGCTTTATTTCTTGTTTAAGAATTCCTTACCTACCCTGTATCCTGAAGATAGTCTCCTTTGATACTCTAAAAATAATTAGTTTTGACTTTCATATATTTTCCTTTAATTTACATTTTCTATGGTTAGAAATAGGAGTCAAATTTCATTTTATCCAATGTGATTATCTAACTGTCAAAGCAATATTTATTTAAAAATCTGTACTTTTATTGTATTATCACACACAAACTCTGTCATATATTAAAGGCAAATATCTCAGTGTGTTTGTAGCTGTCTCCTTTATGCTTTTGCAGAAGTCTCTTATTTTATTTCTTCACCTACACCACATAAACTCAAATGATTTTATATAAATTATATTTTGAAAATGTGAATTAAATTTAAACAAATATATTTTAATTACATCTTGAAATGCTTCCAGGAAAACCCATGGAAACTGTTGAATTTCAGATGTTGAGTTTTGTAAATGAGTAGACAATCCTTTGGGGAAATATATCTGAGCAGAGTGATGTTTACTCATTAGACTTATGATAGCACTACTGTGTTTAATAAAATTATGATTTTAGGAGGACAAAATATCAAGTGAAACATTTACTTTAGACAGTAGGTTTCCATGGATGATGTGAATTAAAATGATAAGTGTTTTGTATGATATTTTTAAACTGATAGAAATTTGCACTTTTGAGGGTGTCAAGAGCTGAGAGAGAGCTGAGCTGAGAGATCCCTGAGCTGAGCTGAACCACAGCTGACATGAAATGCCAGTTGATGAAGGTAGCAGATTTTAAAAAGTCATAGCCAAAGTGGAAGCAAACAGTGAAACCTTCAATCCCTTACTGTGATAGCATAAACAAGAGCATACAGGAAGGAAAAATGGCTGCTCCCACTAGTTCATTTCCCCATGGAATGTGCCAGCAGGACAGAGTCAGATGGATCAGCAACAACATGGGTATCCATCACTTTTGAGGGTGCCCCACACAAAAGGCTCCTGAAGTTTTATGGACCCAGAGTCTGGGGATGGGAGGAGGGAAGGTATTCTAGCTGGGGTACCTGAGTAAGGTCTTGGCTTTGAGCCCCTGGGAGGGAGGCCTCAAAGTGGATGAACCTTCCCTAGGAATTCATAAATGCACAAGAGTGACTAGGCAAGGGGGCCTGAGTCCTTGAGTTTAACTCCCTTCAGAGGCAGCAAGGTACTGGCTGTGCACCAAATCTGCATGGGAGGGCAGCTTCCCTTTCTGTGGCTGCCAGTAAAGCCTTTGTAATTGCCTCTGGTCAGGACTGAAAAATCACAGGAAAGATTTTTTATTTGTTTTTGTTTTTTTTTAATCAGGTGCAAGTCTCTTCATGTCCACCTCATGATTTTTTAGGACTACAGTGAGAAATATAAGCTACCCCTCAACATTGATCTCAATGGGTCTTACTTTGAGATGTGGTATAAATAAATGGGTTTTTAATCTGAGGCAACAGCAGACCAAACCCATGACCAAAATCACTCCAAGCATGTTGATCAGGCCTGCAAGAATTATTAAATGTAGCCATAAACTTCAAAAATTGCCAGGTTAGGAAAATTTTTTTTATCTGAATCTTATGTACATTGTATCTGTTTTAGAGAGTGAGGGACTTTCTTAAGTTTTCATGTGAAAGTTTTTTACCTGAGCTGAGGAAGTAATTTATTTACAGCACAGCTCTGACCTGTAAGTGGAATCTTACCTGAATTCCTCCAGTGCTGAGGCAATGCCATGATGGAGTACACATATAGAAGGAAAGTTTCAGAGGACACACTGGGTTCCCTTGAAACAGAGCTTACAATATTAGGGCACCTCAATCAGAACAAATAGATGTTAATTAGGTGTTTATGTTCACCAGGCTTCCAATATGATCTCTCATTGCCCCAGCCTCCTGCACTAGGGTTCCTAGTCTAGGGCTAATAATTCAGTTTAAGTCGTTGGTTTAAAATGACCACCTAAGGCATTCAATTTCAAACAGTTTTGTTTGTCCATGATAATAGTGCATTTGTCTCAAGATTGTGGACATCTGGAGGTGTTCTGCTTGGACATTGCAGGAGCTGGGGGCAAATCCTTTGCTTCATAATGAGTGCTTTCAGGTACCTTCTTAGGTCAGCAGTTAACTGAATGCAAAGCAGGCATAGCATCTTGGGAAGGCAGCCTGAGAGTATTTCTTCAGGAGGGAAAAGTTTTCAGGGACAGTTCTGAAAAACAAAGGTTGGTGGTGGTTTGTTGCTCTTTTTATTAGTTTGTCCATTTATTTATATATATATAAATTCCCTGCTCTTACCTGAATCTTCTGTTCAGGATATTTGTGCACAAATGGAACAAAAGCTTTAAAACAGGAAAACATTTTTTAAAAACTTAACCAGAAAGTTAAATCATGTTTAAGAATAGTTCAACACAAAATCATAGATTTTATAAAAGATTTTATATGCTTTCCAAACTTCCCATCACTTGAAGTTTAATGTTTATCTTAATCTCCAAACTAGTTGAGTCTTTGCAGAGGTGTTGGAGGGAATCGCATGGTCTTGCAAGTCCGCATGAGACCAAGGTGTCCATAACTAGAAAGAAGGGTGAACAATTGAAAGAAGGGGACAGACAGCCTGATCAAATATACAAAGCAGATGGGAAATGCTCTTTCAGGGAAATGCTGCACAGAGACCCCAGATTGAGCACCTGGGACATGTAATATAGACTTGCATCCTCTTGTCCCCATCCACCAGCCACTTAAGCTTGTCCTTTTATGGTTCATTAAAATGCTCTGTCACCCCTGTGGCTTCAGGGTGATATGGAGCATGGGGAGCCCATCAGATGCCCCATCCTTGGGCCAACTCCATATCACTGGGACACAAATTTGGGACAATTACAAGACACTATGTTCGAGAAAGCCAAACAGGAAACATCTGGATAGTGTGGCCTGAGTTAAGGGAATGACCAAACCAAACCTGGAGAATGTGTCAACTGCAGTAAGGATCCAAGACCTGCTGGAAGGGAGGAGAGTCCCAATATCCTGTACCTACTCAAAAGGTCCTGGCCTGATGGCTTGTGAATCTGTGCCTAGGAAGTATTTTTAGCCATGGCCAGGTTCTGGCAGGTAGGACAGCTCCTTCCTGCTGTCCCAGGATCATCTGATGACAATGGTGTCCTGTGCATGCTAGCCCAGGTCAGGATAGTGTCAGAGGCCCAGGGACCATCCTATCATGGTACCATGTGAAAATAGATCATGCATTTGTTTGATTTTTGGCAAAGGACAATTCAATGCTGAGAAGCATGGCCTGTTGTCAGTTATGTTCCCCCTTGTCAGCATAGAGGCCTTTATGATGAGCAGCCAGATGGGTAAAAAAAAAGCCTATTTAGGAGTAAAATTCCTTTTTATCCTCATATCTCATCCCCACAGTGGGGTATGCCAGTCAGAGGCTTGCCAGTGAACTGAATAAATGGCCAGTTAAAGACCTAGTCTGCAAGTCAGTGGAAAAATAGCTGAGTAGGTTAACAGTCTTTCATATACCCCTTTAAATTTGCCCTGATCAGTGCTTGGAGGCAAAGGCTAGCATGGGTGCATACAGACAATACATCAATATCAATAGTACATTTAGTAGTGGAGGCCATGCAAGGGAGGTTTGTAGAGGCTTGGAGGGGCCCTCCCATAGTTGAGCCTGAGCAAGATTCCCAGCGATGGTGGCCTTGGGCCCAAAGAAAGGGAGTATCATTTATTCTCTTCCCATCTTGCTGCTTAGGAGTGGTAGGTATCACCATGACCTGTACACCTGTATCTAAAAGACCTAAGAAGGCAACCCCTCTCCTTCACTTCTCCATTGAACCTTTTCATGCAGACTTCATTCCTCTTGGAGACAATATGTCTTTAGTGGAGAGGTAGGCCCTCTGTTCCAGCCCAAAGTTCAAAGGGAGGGATAGATGGAACAGCCCCCAAGTCAGTCACAGAGGCTATCTTGATGGGAACCCCAGGGGCAAAATCTGTTTGTTTTTTAGGTGATGTGGGTCAGAGGGAGCAGAGAGTATGGCTGAGCAGCTCTTTTCTATCCAGAATTCCCAGGGTGGCAGGGGTCAGGTGCACCAGAGCTCAGACTTCCCTACAAGAGACAATACCTGGAAATCTATGGCAGGCAGCATGGACATCTGTCCTGCTGGTGATGACAATTGCTCCTGAGCTGGAAGCAACTTGGACATGGTGGTGATGATGGACCTGGTCATGGCGGTAGGGGTGGGGTTGGAGGACCTGCTTGCCAATTTTGGCTGCTCTATCTCTGCTGTTTTATCTTAGAAAGCCTCATTGTGGCACTTGAGCACACACAGGAAAGAGGCCACTGCATCGACTTCCCCCATGGAGCTGAGCATTTATGACATGGGGCATGTGACCCTGTGACCACCAGACAAGAGCATGACAGGGACACCTCTACCACTTCAGCCACCTCTGATGTGGCTGCTGCTCAAGTGTGTGCAGAAAGAGGCCCCTTTGGTGTGGGACAATGTGGGGGTGGACCACCCCTGCCTCCTGTGTAGCAGCCACCACTGTCTTGGTGCTGGTGACTCTCAAGGCACTCTCATGGGGGTAGAGGATGTAACTTACCACCTCAAAGCAAGACTCTCCCTTACTAATTATAAAAGGATTATTCTCTTTAATTGTGGAGGAAAACTAAGGTTCTAAGTTTGTTTGGGCCATGAGGAATTGATCCAGAAGGGCTCTATATTCTTTTATTTCCTGATGTTTCATCAACTTCCTGGGAAGCATGGTATTCTACCAGAGCCAGTGACTTCTTAAAGTTGCTCAGCTCATGGGTTCCTCCAGATTTCTGTGGCCTTAAGGAGTGAGGGAAGATCTCCTTCAACAGCCTTGCTCCAACTCTTCTTTTAGATGGATAATCAGACCCATCCCCAAGTTCTGCCAGGATGTCAGTGCTAAAGATCAGGTCAATATTTTCCCCAAGAACCTCAAATTTATATCCACACTCCACCAGCATTTGCAAGACTGTCCCTCAGCTTCTGCAAGCATTTCACCAGACACTCTGGACTGGCTGGAGAAATGCCCTGATATCCACTAGCATCCCTCCAGAACTCCATGAAGGATTCCTCTAGTTCCTCCCATATGTGCCCTACAGGATCTCCAGTCCTTCTGCTTTTCCAGAACCACTTTGTGCTCAATTGGCTACCATGCTCAACAGCCAATTTTATCAAGAGCTGAGTGGAGATGCCAGGAGTCAAAGGTAGACAATTCAAACAAAGTCAAAATGGAAGCAAGCAGCAGTGGAGGCTTTAGTCACTTACTGTGATAGTATAAGTAAGAGGGTAATTTGAAGAAAGACTCAGACTCGATGCTGTTCCATTACAATATGAAAGGGTGCCAAGGGGATCAACTCCCTGCTGAGGGAGTACCTGACAAAAGGCTTCTGTGGTTTTCATTTTAAATATAAATATATATTTATTACAGAGAAAAGCAAAAATTAATTATGATTGTGAAAGTCGTTGACTTCATTTACAATGCAATTGCTAGGAACTTACAGATATCATTGGAAGGAAAGTATTTTGATGGCAAATAAGAGAAATTAGTTAATAATGGTAAAAGCAAAAATGCTGGACATCAGACCACCTCATGATTCTAATCATTACAGAAACATTTGGTAAAGAGCACTCATAACATGTCTTTAAACTTTAAGTTGTGTGGGTTGTCTACAAAATTGTGCAGGACAGAGTGTAAACAATATTGCAAACTGTAGTCCATGGTTAGTAGCAATGCTTCAATATGTGTTCATCAACTGTAATAAATGTACCACACTAATGAAGGGTGGTGTTAATGTGGGAAAGTGTGGGAGGGGAAGGGGTGGGGCATATGGGAATCCCATATAATTTTTATGTAACATTTACATAATCTAAATTTTCTTTAAAAAATTTTTTAAAAAATCTAAGAAAACTAAAAATACTGGGTAGTGAGAAGGAGAGGAGAAAGTGCCCTCAAGTTCCCCCCTACCTCCCTCCAATAAGTAGTTCTTACCTGAGACACCTGAGGAAGGCCTGGTTTGGGGCCCTTGATCAGAGGCCCCAATGGAGGCACCTGGGATAGGAATGCAGCTGTACTCAAAAGCAAAACTGGCCAAGGGGGCCTGAGTCCTTGATCACAAATTCCTTCAGAGACTGCAGTGCACTGGCTGGGCACCAAGTCTGGTGAGATGAGGGCAGCTTTGCTCTGTGGACTGTCAGGTAAAGCTTTTGTAATTGCCTATGGTCAGGCCTGAACAAAACACTCACAGGTTTTAACCAGGAGCTGGACTCTACAGAGGTATGAAATATTGATGAAATTAAAATGAATATATTTCAGAAATGAGGGACAAATATAATTCAAGTTTGTTTTTACATTAACTTCAAAGAAATTAATGTGATGACTGTTGAGTAAAATTTAACACTAAATTTAATCCACATTTAGCAGGGGATTTGTAAAGGAAGAATATATTATATTCCAAATCACACTTAGAGTTAACCTAACTTAGAGTTAAACCTATAATTTTAAAAATAGTCCAAAGGCAATCACCTCAGAATCCTAGAGATTTACCATGTTTACCTCCTTTTTCATGACTGTTTCTTCCATCATGCAGGTAACCACTCTTTTGACTGGAAATACAGGGTCAGAGCATGAGTATCTGAAAGTTAATAAATAAAGTTGAGTTTGGACCATTATTCAAAATATCAGAAGCCTTTCTATAGAGCCCTGGGGAAGTTGGGGGATGATGGATTCCCCCAAGTTCTTGGCTATGTTACATAAAAGAATATAAGAACAGGCCACAGTGTAGGCCAGTAAAAGGAGTTTATTGAGAAATGGGAGAAAAGTACAGAATTCCACACCCCCAGATGTAGGTATGGGCTCCTCTAGGCAGAGAGAGAGAGAGAGTTTTTGGGCTTGTGGGGCTACCCTTGTTATGCCTTTATTCACTAACCTCAGTCCCAGCTGTTTGCAGTTTGCTGTTTGCTGTTCTGATTGGTTACCCCACCTGTCAGTTCTCAGGGGGCCAATCGTGAGGCCTTTTGAAGTCATCCAGGAATTCCCCTTGACCCAAATGGGACTTCTTGGCAGGGCCCAGGCAGGGTGTACAGCCATGTTCTCTGCCAGGTTTTAGCTGTGGCCCATCTTCCTTTTCCCTAAACTCTCCTGCCTCACTTGTAGGAGGGAATTGTTTCCTAATTCATTACTCACAGAATGGTCCACATGATATTCTTTGGCAATAAAATATGAGTAAAAGCAGGGAACATGGATTTCAGAGCTAACTTATGTCTATGTCTTTACAATATCTTTTCATTTATCCAGCAACAAGAACCAGTGACATTTCATATACAAGCTGTTACATGTGCCTGGACAAAGAATGTGGATGGTGCGTAGTAAAGTCATAGCCAACACACATGAAATATTCATAATAAGTAGAAAATAATCTTTCTTGCTCTTAGCATCAAAAATTAAGTTGACTTTGTTGTAACCTAAAACTTCTTTGAAAACAAAATGAAAAAAGTGAGACACTGGGGAATGAGAGGGGGAAGGTGCCATAGTAAAGATTGGACACCAGACATTGCAGGGAAGAAAGGCAAAATGTCCAAAAATATATTTTTAAATATTTTTCATTTTTTAATATCCAAATCTTATAATTTTATTTTATTTTTAGTTTTATTAAAAATATGTATTTTATCTCTTACATTTAAACTCATCATTACTATTTCATTTTCCTATTAATTGTATTCAGCTATTGAAATGGCTTCATCTTTGAAGAAGCTTTGGATCACAGAAGGGTTATAGCCGGGGTGGGGGAGGATTGATGGTGTGGGGTGACAGGGATGGGGGATGCATGGGAGGAAGTTCACCTGAACATAAATATAAGATATATAAAAATGTTCAAATGTTCACGGAGCATTGTCACAGTGGGTGGAGAATCACTCAATAAATGAGAGAATACTGAATTCCCATCCTGGAGAGCTCTGCCACATTCTCTAAGGGAGCAGCAACAGTTGCCCAAGTGCAGGGGCAGTGTCTGGCAAAGGAGGATGATTCACTGATGGGCCATTGACATTGATGACTAGCCTTATGAGTCTTTGCTCTTGAAATTGAAACTTAGCCTATTATTATGGGGTGCTTAAGGGTTGCCTCCTGAGAGACTCCTTTTTGCTCAAATGTGGCCTCTTTCTAAGCCAAACTTAGCATATGAATGCATTACCTTCCTCCCAGTGTGGGACATGACTCCCAGGGATGAGCTTCCCTGGCACCGAGGGATTGCTACCAAGTGCCAATTGGCAATGTGACTAGAAAAATACCTTGAAAAAAAGGAGGAAAAGGTAAAGACAAATGAGTTTGTATGGCTAAGAGACTTCAAAATGCATCAGGAGGTCATCCCAGAGGTAACGCTTACACACATCTCAGTAGGATCTCATAGAATTCCAAAGTGGATATCACCCCCAAATAGTGGGGCTCCTGAGGGCTATGGAGACACCCAGGTCCTATGTCAGGGCAGATAGCTCTGGAGTTTGGTGCCTTGCCAGTGGGCTCTACTTTGGAGTTTGTGCTCCTGAGAGTGAAAGCGTTGGACTCAACTATGTCTTCCCTGCACATGGTTCATTTGTCCCTTCTATTCAAACCTATACTTGGTGCTGGAGTTTGTAGGTGTGCATCCACTGGAAACTTGGTGGAGCAGCAACTCCTACTCTACAGCTCATTGGACTCACCCAGGACAACTGGCGGGGAGATGAGGATGTACAACGGCTATCCCAGGGAATGTTGAGAGTCTGCAGCTGCAGGCAGGATAATCCATCTTCCCCAAGGGATATAACCCCCTCTCAATTGGAGGTGGAGTGGACATCACCAAGCCAGACTCTTCAGGATGGAGGGGAAGAGTTATGGACTAGAGTGGACTTACTTGTATTCTACTATAAACATATTGTGATTCAAGCAATGGAAGAAATTACAACATTGATGTGGAGCCAGTGGCCACTGGAGGCTCTGGGGGCAGTGAGGGAAAAGCATTTGTAATACAGGAGCTCTTTTGGGGCTTGGAATTTTCCTGAGTGACATTGCAACGACAGATATAGGCCATTTTATACCATCATATAGCATGCAGAACTGTATGGGGGAGAGTGTGGTCTACAATGTGAACTATGGTCCATGCTTAATGGCAAAACCCCAGGATATGTTTATCAATTGCAATTAATGTGCCACACTAATGAAGGATGTTTAAGTGGGAGTTTGTGGGAGGTGTGAGAGGTGGGGTGTATGGGAATACCTATATTTTTTGTGTAACATTTATGTAATCTAAGAATCTTTTTAAAAAATTAAAAAAGTTATATAAAAAAAGAATTAAGAGTTATTGGTTGCTGCAACCTAACATGGTAATAACTGACTGGTACAGTATCAAATGGTATCCCACAATTTCTGTACAAACTTATACACACACCAATATTATAAATGTAGTTCATTTGCTCCACATACCCAGTAACAATTGTTTCCAGATTTTTTTTGCAACCTACTGATTTAAAAAAAAAATTAATCTTGATGTAGATACTTTATTTACAATTACTGAAATTAATAGCATTTTAAAAAAGATTTATTTATTTCTCTCCCCCCCTCATTGTTTGCACTCACTGTGTCTGTTCATTGTGTGCTCTCTGTGTCTGCTCATCTTCTTTTAGGAGGCACCAGGAACTGAACCCGGGACCTCCCATGTGGGAGGCAGGTGCCCAACTGCTTGAGCCACATCCACTCTCCCTAGATTAATAGCATTTTGTTACATAAAATGAAGAGTACAGCAGACTGAATAAATCCTTTTGCCATAAAAGCAAGAAGATCCACAGTAACTAACTTTGGGAATCAGACTATTGCACCTAAACAAGAAGCCACAGTCTTGAGTTTGTGATTGCTACTTTGTATCCCAATGGGTGGGTGGTTTGTTTTGTTTTAATAAATATATACACCTTCCAGCAGGCCATGGTCCCTGGGTGAGTCCCTTGTGTTGCTACAGTGTAAGCAGAGTGAATCACTATCAGTCTTTAACAGAATATGCCAATCTACTTCAGGAATCTTGTTTTATAAAAAGCTGAACAAAGACAAAAATAAGGATGAGTCCAGAAATGAACCCAAACCCACTTTCTGCACCTTCCAGTTGTGGCTTTTATTTATCTCTAACTATACAATAAAACCCATAAATATGTCTTTTTTTTCTCAACCTAATGATTTTTAGCAGTACCTCATTGTGATTTTCATTTTCATTTTCCTTCAGTATGAATGGTGCAGATCTTGCCATGTGGAAATGAGATAAAGATTTTAAAAATTGATACTGGATATCTGTAATTTGTCATTTTAGTTTACATTGTAAAATGAAGATTTGCTATACAACTTTTAAATATTTATTTATCCCTCCTTCTTTCCATCTATTCAAGCATCGTTTCTTTGTGTATTTTTTAAAAATTTTCTTTGAATTTAGTATTAAGTTGAAACATCATTATTTTTCACTCCTAAACACATCAGAGTGTTTATCATTAATTGAAGGTAATTATTTGAGTATGGTTCATATTTTTGGCAAATTTACAACTAAATGCATGCATCTTAAATTCTTATGTTTCATTTAACTTGATAAAAAATCACCACTATAACTAAAACCCCTATCAACTAAAACATTTTTACCAACATTCCAGTGAGTTTCTTCTCGCCTTCCTAGTGAATCCTCAAAAAAATTCTCCATTACATAGGGGTATTGGGTAATAGACTGTTGTTGTTGGGCTGATTAATTTAAGCTCCGCAGGGTCTTCTCGTCTTATATGTTTATTCCCGCCTCTTCACGGGAGGGTCAATTTCACTGATTGGAAATAGGAGACAGTTGAATCCTCGTTTGGCCATTCATACAGGTCCTTAATTAGAGAACAAGTGATTATGCTACCTTTGCACGGTCAGGGTACTGCGGCCGTTGAACATGTGTCAACTAGTCCATGATTTATTTATTTTATACTTGTTTAATTTTTCCTGCCATAAAACTTTACATAAATTACATCATGCTATAGTAACTCTAGTGCAAGGTGCTTTTAGAAAACTCAAAATAATATTTTTGAAATACATCCATAGTGTTGGGTGTGTTAGTTGTCTATTACTTTAAAAAATTTTGTACTATTCTGTTGCATAAATAAACCACACATCATTTTTCAGTTTTTCTTAGATGCACACCTGCACTATTTCCACATTTTAGTTAGTATGAAATAAGCAACTATAAAAACGCTTAGACAATTTTCTTTTGAATGTATTCATCCAGTAATCTTGAGTACATAATGAAGATTTGACTTACTGGTTTATCTTAACGTAGCAGTTAGGCATTGTTTATGAATTCCAAAAATAGATATTGGATTCTGTTTACAAACTGTTCTGTTCCTCTAGGCATATTAGATTGCATTGGTTCAGAGGTTTCACTTTTACTTGATTGAGTTGTGATTAGGGCTTTGATTGGGCCACATCAGTGGGATGTCCAGTCCCTGCTTCCTTGGTCTGCAGAGATGCACAGAGAAAACCATACAGCAGAGCAGAGAGTGGAGTTTTGAGTTTTAATGTTGGTGTTTTAATGCTGGAACACTTGGAAGTAAAAACACAGAGAAGCAGATAAGTGAGGAAAGAGAGAAGGCTCTGTTAGACATGGCAGAGGCCCCAGGAAGAGAGATGAACCATTCACCTGAAAGTTTACAGCTGGCCTTGTGGAGAGAGCAGAGAAGCTGAGCCCAGAGAGAAACAAGCCCTGGGAGAGAGATGAGACTTATCCCAGCCTACAGCTGGTATTGCAAGAAGCTGGGACCATGGAGCCTTAAGAAGAAGAGGAAGCATCTACCCTTGCAGACATTGGCAGCCATCTTGCTCCAATATGTGGTAACAGACTTCGGTGATGAAAGTAACTTATGATTTATGGCCTGGTAACTCTAAACTTCTACCCGAAATAAATACCCTTTATAAAAGCCAAGCAATTTCTGGTACTTTGCATCAGCACCCTTTGGCTGATGAATACACTTAATTTTATGAGAGACTTCTCATTTTTTGTGTGTGAATTATTGTAGGATCTTGAATACCACCAAAATGCATGAGAAGTTTTGTTGAGCAATAGCATGACAATCACTTGGTGTTAACGTGATTATTAATTTTATAAATGCTGGATTTTTATTTTAGCATACCATTATGGGTTTCATTAGCATTTCCCTTGAAAATATACCAAGATGGAACATATACTGAGCCATTAAAATCCATCATTTTAAAAGAATTATTTTTGCATAATATATTCTCTAACCATAATGGAAATAAAGTAGAAATCAACAACAAAATATTTGAAAATTTAATAACATAAATTTACCAAATTTGTGAGTCCAAAATAAATCAGAAGGAAAATTTGAAATATGTGTATATATTTTCATGGAATGATAGTAAAATAAAATATTTCCAAAGAGGTGAGTTAAAATAAGACAATCCCTAGAAAGAAGTTTACATCTGTTAGTGCTTATTCTTAAAAAGGAGAATGTCTAAAAGCAATGGCCTACAATTACCTCTCATAAATGCAGGAAGAGAAAAACAAAGTCAACCTCCATTAAGTATAAAAATGAAGAAAACAATAAAAGATAATAATAAAGGCAAGAGTCCAAATCAAGGAGAGAAATGTAAGGAGAGAAAATAAAGAAAAAGTGAAAAAAAGCAAAAGACTTTCTTTGAAATGATCAACCAAGTTGATAACCTCCTTCCTTGATCTATCAAGAATGAAAGAGAATGGAATAAATTACAAATGCCACTAATTAAATATGGGTTATTACTGAAAGACTATAGCAAAATATACTTTGTTGCTTGGCAGGTCTTTTCTAGAAAAAGAATGTTATAGAAACAATTGACAAAAGGAATTGTTAATGATAAAATTTAAATTTCAACGAATTTAGAATTTTGCAGAACTTGTGTCCTCCACATGAGCTTGCAAATTTCCCCAAACTTAAAGAACTTAATAAGATTGATGTTGATATTGAAGGGAAACCCTGTGGTTTCTCTGGGGCCTTGCCCAGCACAAAGAATTAAAGTCCATCCCAACACTTGATCACAGAACTGAAAAAAGTGTAATAAGAAGCCAGCAGAGGTCAAAAAAGCAAGTCTCAAATCTGCTTCCCTGAACAAACGAGGCAATGGTCTTTGTTAGAATTAGTCAAACAGAGGTGGGGACAGGGTGCTATTGGCTGTGTCCACTTGCAAACTGGGGTCTGCAAAGTGGGAATCAGAGGAGGGGGGAAGGGGTGAACTCACAGCTGCTGTTTTCACCCACCTTGACTGTGCTCCTTAAAGTGCCCTTGGTCTCAGGCTTCTCTATCCAGTGTATGTTGTATTGGGGTGGGGGGAAGGGGGGCAGGGAAGGGAGAAAAACAAGAGCTTGTTAGAGAGCAAGAAACAGGAAATTGCTAGGGAGGGGGAAACAGGAAACTACTTTGTGACTAAAGACACTTTTCATGAATAAGTAATGATGCAGAGCTCCATGCAAGAAATTACAGGATTGAGATTATATAGCTAAAACTAAAATATCATTTGTTAGCTCAATCTAAAAATTAAAGCTCTAGTGTAACATATATCATATGACTGCTTTTGGTCTCTTTAAAATATAAATGTGAATTATTTTGAATTATTTTTAATATATAATGAAATAAATAGTATTTGGAATGTCTGCCTTACTCTGTGAACCAATATTTTCCTGTTGAAACTTCATGATATTATGAAATCATGCATGAATAAAGGATGTTCTCAAAATGCCTTAATGGATCAAAGAATTTAAAGCTTACAGAGTGTGAAACGTTGTTACTATGATGTCAGATTTAAAATTGTAAGCCTTCTTTAAGAAACCCCCATTTGTTGACTTTTGGCGTAGCATCAGAAGAATATGACAGTTTTCTGAAAGCGCTATGAATATATTCCTTTAATTTTGTAACCATGCATTTGTGTGAGATCATATTTTCTTCATATTCTTCAACCAAGAAAATATTGTAACAGTTTAAATGAAAAAGTCAATATGAGAATCCAGTTCAGTTTTATTAATTCAGAAATTAAAGAGGGTGTGTAAATGTAAAGGGGGATTTTTGCTTCTATACATTTGACATCTTATCACTACTCACCAAACCTCAACTCTGGTGATAAACTGTAGAGGTACAGAGAGACATCTATTTTTTGAACCTTCATTTCCAAGATTTTCCAGAGTTTCTTAGCCTCTCACACATTATACTTCTCTCCATATTGTCAGTCATCGATAAAAAATTCAGTAAAATGACTATTGATTCCTTCCTTAAGAAACTCTTCTTAGAAGTAATAATTTACATTCTGAAGGAAACATAACTTTAGTGATCACATCCTATGTGCAAAGATCTGTTCAAAACACATTTGGCGAGTGAGTCCCACTCTGTGCCACAACCACTTTTTAATTTTTGTTTTTTACATATTTTCCTTTTAAAATCAATTCTAGAGTATTTCATTTTCTTAAATTTAGTAGCTGATCAAAATTGATTTTTATTTTTTCAGTAATTTTTAATCTGCATATGATTTTTCTTAATGCCATAATATTCATACTCAATTATTAGAAAATATATTTTTTAGGGTTAACAAGGCTTTATGGATTTTCTATATGAAAAAAAATGATATATACATTTTGATATAAAATTTAAAATATATTGATTCACCTGTGAATTGGGAAACTTTAACGAATA